>WEIV01008400.1:47115-64674 GCA_013390005.1 Calyptomena viridis
AATGTCATTTTAGTATTGAACTAAAAGTGGAGGGAGGGGGTTTTTTGAAAGGGGGGGGGGGAAGAGGAGGTTGCATATTAACAGCATCAAATAATGAAAGCCTGAAGTGCATAGATTAGAAGAAGGATTTTTTTTTCAGTCTTAGTTAAAATAATACTTAAGTCATTCTCCAATCGCTCCTTTCTTGAAGTTTAAGTGCTTTACAGCAACTACAATCATAACACCCTCCAGTGGGATTGAAAGAAGTCACTAGCATATGAATGTGTCTGAGGATCAGGCATTATATGAAACATACTTTAGATGATTTGCACATCAACTGCGTATGAAAAATGACCGTAGACTGAGCTTGGTCCATTGTTAGGAATATATACATAATCAGCTTCACATCTATCTGCTTTTAAGTCTCCTGTCACTTTTCATCATGCTCCAATATACAATTGCTCATTTTGCACAGAACTCTACTGTTCTTCAGAAACTATTTAAAGAATAGAATGATAAAAGCAGGAGTTTGAACATCTCCCACAGATAGCATATAGTCACTATACTATTGCTTTAAAAGGGTAGTCGAAACTATGNGTCTCCCACAGATAGTATATTTAAAAGGGTAGTCGAAACTATGTTTGTACTGTAAACCCAAAGCTAAAGATTTTTGAAACAGTTTTGCATAAGCACTACACTATTCCTTGTGTTTTGCCTTCCTTGTGTTAAAGTATGCTTATGCAAACTGCATTTATTTTCAGACAAATTTTTACAACGCCTGTTAACTTTCTACATCATATTTGTGGTCAGTATCATCTCTTAAGAAACATTACACTTTGGAGCTCCCATCATGATGTCCTTTATGAGATTCATTGATTAGAACCCATGAAAATCATATGTCACTCTTGAATGCTGCCAATTATTTTATCTTGATTTGGTTAGTGAAGAGCAACACGCCAGCCAGTCAATTTGAACGAATCTGTATTCCAAATAAACACCAGTGTACCTCTGTACAGGACAATGAACTTTGTGAAAACCAGAAAAGGCTACATTTATTCAAAGAATAACATTAGCTAAGAACTCCTTTATTTAGAATGAGCTCTCATTCCACACATGGTTTTAAAGTATGCTTACTGATCAATGCAACATAAGAATATATAAGAAAAGTATCTGCTATGAATTCTGACTCAAATGAGAGCCAAACAAATACACAAAAATAATCCAAAAAATCCCTGCCAAGAAAGTCTTCAGCGTTTGGCTATGCTCACCACAGCTTAGTAAAAGCATTTGTATATATGAAAAAGTTAATAAAATGGATAACTCCTAATTTAGGTATAGCTATGACAAAGTAAGTTTTAAACTGTAGCCTGTTTATAAGTACAGTATCTCACATTAGGTTCACTGTTAAAGGCCTAAAATACTGTGTCAAAGATATTGAGTATAAATGTAATAATCAAGATGAGCATTGTGCTATTACATTGTAGAAGTATAATCTTTTCCCATTTCTTAGAAGTCGCCACTATTTTCCAACAATCAGCCCATTGATTCAGCTTTACACAAAATAGAAATATTTCTCAAAGGAATGTGGGCAAGTAGATAATCTAATCTTTTACTCTGTATTCAGAGTATTTTCCACTTAGAGTTGAGCATAAGAGAAGCAATTTAATGCAAATTTAGTTCACAGAGGAAAATAACAAGGAGTAAAATAGTGTGTCATGTGGCACAGCATAAGAGAAATTGTGTATTCTCAAAAGACCATCAAAAAGTTTCTGAAGATACATTCTACAAGGAAATAGTTCAACATATTTTCATACAGGTAGACTTTTTCTAAGTCTTCTATACACAAAATGGAAAATACTGAAATCAGTTTCTTGAAACACTCACTACTTGCACAAACAGAAGTACGGAATTGAGCAGAAAAGAATGCATCCAAATGATAAAGACACTGCAACAATGCAAATAAAATAATGAATATGTAATAAATACCTACTGCTGTAGTTTCTGTGTATTTAATTACCATTGTATTTCAGTGAGTGCTGTTGTCTGCATCATTCTATCCAACAAAGGAGGGATGTCCCATTGAACAGATTGGTTAATGCTCTGGGGCAACAGATGTCTACTGGAACTGCAGGAGACCAGCAACTGGTGGCCTGCCCATCTTCTGAAAACTTTCAATAGACTCATGCATATGTTCACACAATAGGGCATGTGGTAGAAATGCAAACCTCTTTTTAACCCTTTTATATGCTCTCTTTCCCTCCCAACTGATATATGAAGGTCTTTCTTTTGTTTTGTTTTTTTTTTCTTTACAGGATCCTTGGAACACAGGCTCATGGAGTACATGGAGTATTTGTTCTTCAGGCTAACATCTGAATTCAAAATATAAACCGAAACAGATTAGAAAGTTTATAAAAACAGCCAGGTTAGATCTGACACACTGATAACTAGCTTTCAAAGCACAAAACCTTTGACTAGAACACTTTCCTATGTGAGAGCAACCCAATGCTCTATCTTACACTACAGTATCTTCAGACAGTCCACAATGGAGCACTTCCTATTTTCACAAACACAGGAAATTTCACCTATTGTACAGTATAATGGAAAAGGTGTTTATTTTTTTTCTTAAAAGCTTTTTCTACTAGTACAATTTAAATAATAGCTTATTTGCAAAAAAAAAAAAGGGGTAAATACCTATGAACTTAAAGTTGAAACCTGTCCTTCTCCCTAGTGGGCTAGAGAGAATTTGCTCTGCTGATGGCTACTGCCTGCCATTTTCAAATTCTGGGAAGTGCACCATTACCAATGCTTTTGAAAGTTCCTTAATACAACGTACTGGATGGGATCATTGCTCTTCAATACAAGTTATGCCTTAAGACATAACTGTTTCTCTTTCCCTCTTCTTCCAACAGACACCCAAAGTGTGCAAATCTCAGCTGACACACACGCTGGCTCCTTGTCCAAATGCAAACTGATAACGCTGAAACACCTGAAAGGTGAAACATCCCATTTGTGCAGAGAGAAGCCCATATACTTACGTTCGCTGGAAAACACACAGACATTGGTTTCTCGTAGCTGTTCCAGAAGCAACTCCTTAACACGATTTCAGCTGCAGACTTCAGGCAAGCGAGCAGAACAATGAATGGACGAACAGATGGACCCGCGATGTCTTTGCTTAACCTATTACTGAGCAGCCGCGGAGCCAATCACGACCCACAGAGCTCACAATTAGTTGGCCGGGCAGATGCAAGGCAACCTCCCCACCCTGCATCAGGTTCGGAGGTTTCTAAGATAAGCAAGTTGATGTCATTCTCAGGGTCTGCCCCGGGCAGCATGTGTATTAACGAGGGGTGTGCAGCAACAATAAGCCATACAAAAGAGACTAGCAGGCAGCTGCTGTATGAGAGCCAGAGTCATTAGGGAGCAGGCTGCCAACAAGAAACACCTGGCTTGGGCAGACTTCAGCTTCTCCTCATTGTTTCTAATTCATGAAACAAAGAAAAGAATTATTTTTTAAGTAGTAAAAATTGTGAGTTTCTATTAAAATATCTCAGTCTTAAGGAATATGATCTCTTCTATTTACAGAAACAAAAAGTTCTTTGTCAGGAAAAATATTAAAGAGAAATAAATCTATCAGTAACTATTGTTGTCCCCTTTTCTTGTTAGCAAAATTAATCATAGTGGTATAAAGCACAAGGACCTATGCAAGGACCCCGCACTAAACACTGAAATGTATTCAGAAACTGCTTTCTGAATTTTCTGCACTTTTGTACATTAGTGAAGGTACAAAATCGCAACAAACTTGCATTTACACACAACTCATAGTACTTGTCAGTAATTTCAACGGAAGGTATTTTTATATTTTTAAGCAGTAAAAACATTAGAGCACTTGATAGAAAGGAACTACGAACCACTCTTTTGTTCTGGAGTCACTCATATTTGTGTGCAAAAGAACTTCTTTTCCCCCCCAAAGATCTTTTCTAGATGCCAAGATCTTTCCATCTCTTCCCAATGACAGAATATTTGAACTAAAGTCTGGAGCTAGGCTATAGTGAGCTTTTTATTGTTTTTATTTTTAACTGAAGTAAGCCACACAGAAACACAAACTCCAGTCCCATTTCCCCTCACTGTCCAACCTTTCCATTGCCCAACACAGACATTTAGCAACATAACAGCAGCAAGGTTTGATGCTTGATAAAAAAGGTGTAGAACGGTGGACTTTCAAATAACAAGTTGCCACTGCTGATAACTTCAGTGACGACAGGTCAACACACAGAAAGAAGGGATTCTAGATTTGCAGATGTGCATCTGAATGACTACTGGAAAAGCGTATTTACTGAACATCAGCATCATTACATGACTAAAAGCATTACTAAGAAGCACAGAGGCAGCTGTCCTCCTCTGCTTGTGAGGACAGGCAAACTGCTGGGAAATATTTACTGTGATTTAAAAGAAGAAAAGAATGAGAATAGGTTTGTTAGAACTGTTTTGAGTAACTTGCCAAGCTTTATGTGAATATTAAAGCAATTCAATATAGTAAATGAAATTACATACCATCATGCTATTACACTGATGCACTTACCATGTACTCAGGTATTAAGCTTCAAAGAAGAATCCTCAACTATAGTTTCTCTGCACTGTCCATTAAACACTCCTAAAAACAACTACTAACACCACGATTTTGGAGCTTTTAAGTCGGAGACAGGAGGAGACTCCTTACTAATTTCTGCCACTGTGAACACAAAGAGTGAGAGAAAGCTACCCACGAGCACAGTGGGATGCCTGATCTCCAGCACTGGATTAAGCCTCTTTGCAAACAGCGAATAAAAGCAGTGATCTGAAAAAGCTAATCAGTCCCTGCTGTGGTATTTAGACTACCTCAGTTGCTGGTATTGGATAACGTTAAGCATATTAAAACTTCTGTAGCAAAATAGGAAGCCAGTCCAGTTCACCTATGTCCAAGAACTGCCCTTAAATGCAATCAAGATCACTTGGCCAGTCATCCATTGGGTATCTCCCTGATTAGAGCCAAGCACTTCTTTTGCAATACCAGAGACATGGGCTTTGCAGAACACATATATGATGCTCTTTATATATGTCTGTAACCAACTGTGAACTCTGCAGTACAGAAGTGGTTTACTTAGGGCTCTACAAGCACAACTGGGGCAAGGGTATGATCTGGCTTAGAAATCTGCCTTAAAAACAATGTCATAAGAAGTTCACTTGCAAAGACCTGCCCTCTCTCTGTCTTCTACAGCAACAATAAGAATACCATCCTGTCCCAAGTGCCCCCCAACTCTCCATACTCCAAGGGCATATCTTCAGGGAACCAGGGCTAAATTTTGTTGGAGATTAATGTTCAAACACCATGCTGCAGCACTATGACTAAAATAAGAACACATATAATCCGAAGACTTAACGTTATATTTTTTAATTTACTGAAAATATTCTAACAAGCTGTAGCTGCATGAATTAAGAGGACGTTTTCCAATTCTACCTTGTGAAAAACATCAGTTACTGAAACCAGCTGCCTGTTCTGGAAGCAACTTCTCAGCTCTTCCCTAAAAGAAGGTGGGCTGTCCAAGGCTTACAATGTGTGAGATCATCCTACTATATCATGCTTGTGATGATAGAAAAGCATTCATATTAAGGTTTAACCAGCTTCCTTCTGGGAATGATGAGCTCACCAAAGACACTTCAGTATGAAACAGTGTAGCTCTCTCATCACATCTGTGAAGGGCTTTAAGAGCATTACTAGCAGGCATACAGCACAAAAGGACAAGGAAAGTTCTACTTCTTGTGGTAAAAACCTCCAAATCCAATAACTAATTCAACAATTTCTTATTACAATACCCAAAGTAAAAAAAAAGGACAGTAAGTTGAATCTGGTCACTAAAATACATAGCAAGTATAATAGCTCCTTCAAATTTCTGGTCTTGCAAGATAAGTAAGCTATGAAAACCTATTTTTGTGGCTGTGAGGTATCAGACATTTTGTAGAGTGCTTGTCAGGTCCCTACTGCCACTTGATTAAACAGCAGGCCAGCTCAAAATCCTGAACTGCTTGGAGGTGACGGGCTTGGGGACTCCATAGGAGAAGACTTCTGAATGGCACACAGTGAGATGATGGGATGCTGCAGAGAGACACGGATCAGGGTGAACCTCTCGGTTTGGGTAAGGGGTGGGAAGGAGAGCATCCCCCCACACCCACTGTCTATTTTGGTATGAAAAGAACCCATGGAAGGATCAGAAAGACCAAAGGAGGAAACACTGGAGTAGCTGGGAAGTTCAGATAACATAGGCTGAAGATATTAAGGAAAAATAAGGGGGGGAAAAAGTCCTAAAAAACCCAACTCCTAGTTCCAGACAACATTTGTTGTTTCAAACACATCCAAAACAAATCCTTATTTAAAAAGAAATTATTTTATGCAAGCATACAAAATGATTATTCTGTAACTCAAGTGGTATTATTGCAGCAATTAGAAAGACAACTCGTCCCATTAAAGTATTTAATTATCTTTTATTGTACAACTTTATGGTAAGCCTGCAGTAATAAATGTTGCATTTGCAAGAATACACTGCATGAATTAAATCAATCATGTACCATTGTATTTACGAAATAGAAATGAAACTTGCATTCTACAGACAAAATTCATCACAGTGTCATTGCAAGATATCCTACATTTACTACTGGGCTTAGGAGCTGCTTAGGGAGATGCTTATCTTTAAAATTACAAGGTGGCAATACAACAGAAATTCCTATTTTCCAGATAGTACGTGAAGAGATGCAAACTATCTAAAGTAGAACACTTGAAAGAAGTTTACGCAGTTTTGAGGAATGGTAAGTGGTGCTCTAGACTGTATCACCACCACTCTACAGCCATACAGAAGAGTGAGTTAAATGACCAGTAAAAAGTGACTAAAATTCAGAAAAAGAACTGATAATATGATAAAGATGAGTAATGTTTTGCCAAGAGAATAACTATCCTTTTAAAAAGCCATATTTTAAAATACGGATCAACTGTATTTTCAAATGCAGTGTAAATGTTTTGTAGAAAAATGTGCACTTCCAAATGCATTACAACAAAGTGATGAAGAGTTCTTTCACTCTTTGAAAAAAGTCTAATTGTCTCTAGTTATATTTAAAATTTAAAAAAGTAGAGATGCATTTTTCAGTAGGGTATAATCTCAAAAGAAGGTCAGAATGTCCACAGCCCCTAGCAGAATCTCAGGAGATCATCAGTACTGACTACATTCAAGATCTGAACAAAGCACTGCAATATTTATCATGACATCCTCTAATGTTTTGAAGAGAAGATGAAAGCCCTAAGTTTTATTTTAAGTAGTGATTACTTTTTTGCTAACCACGGGTAAAACAGATCCAGTCTTTCCTTGTCTGTCAGCAGACAAAGGCAGTGACCATGAGCTGTTTATCATGAGATGACAAGGCGCCCTCCTGCAGCTGCACAGTTTGCCTACATTAGGAGCCCAACAGGCTTGAGCCACACCAGCCAACTACACAGAAAGTATAAAGCAGCATTCTGCAACAGCAAAAACACTGGCATCACCCCTCAGTACCACACTGAGACGTAGCTCCTGAAATGAAATACATTTTCTGAAGCAGACTTCCATTTTCAAAATAAATTGTTTTAATTGTGTGACAAAATAAAACCTCACAATGTTTGCCTAAGAGGATGGTGAAAAAGTCAACACCTCAGCACCATAACTTCCATAGTTTCAGATATTCATTACTGGCATGGATCCCTCTAAGCTGTGCTCCTTCCACAGTATCACAGAATCACTGAGGTTGGAAGGGACCGATGGAGGTCATCTGGGACCAATTCCTCTGCTCCAGCAGGGCCACCAAAAGCCAGTTACCCAGACCCTGTCCCAACAGCATCTGTCCATTTCCAAGGACAGAGACTCCACAACCTCCCTGGGCAGCCTGTGCCAGTGCTTGGTCATCTTCGCATTAAAAATGCATTTCCTGATGTTCAGAGGCAACAGTCTGTGCCCATTGCTCCTGGTCCTGTCCGTGGGGACAACTGAAAAGAGCCTGGCTCTGTCTTCTTTACATACACCCTCTGGGTATTTATACACATTGATAAGAAACCTATGAGCATTCTCATCTCCAATTTCCAGCTCCCTCAGCCTTTCCTCCTAGGAGAGATGCTTCAGTCCCTTCATCATCTTTCTGGTCCTTTATTAGGTTCACTGCAGTTTGTTCACATTCTCTTGTACTGGGGAGCCTGGCACTGAATACAGCACTACAGGTTTGTCTCACCAGTGCTGAGCAGAGGAGAAGGATCCCCTCCCTTGCCTCGCTGCACCACCCCTCCTAACACAGCCCACGACACTGCTGGCCATCTCTGCCACAAGGACACACAGCAGCCTTGAGGATTTCCCATCTTTAAGTGGATGCTCCAGCTCGAGTGTGGTTAAAATACAGCACAAACATACAAGCCACTATAACCACACCTGCACAAGTATCCTGGGGCATGCACACAAGACATCATGATCACAGAAGTCTTGTTTCTAGGGGCACTAAGTCATGCGGCTAGAAATTCTTGGGTTTTGGGGGGAACAGACACCCAAGAGCATTCCAACAAATGTGTCAGTGAAATGCTTTCCTTTGCAAGGCACATAAGCAATGTGACCATTTCTACAGTTTGTCCAGTTAAGGTTCAATTTTGCAGCTTTGCCTGTGTTTATAGAATTAGATCCCTTCAGCTCCTGTTCTGATACAGTCACATCCAAGACTCACCTATTTGGTCCTTTAGGACCGAGCCCTCAGCTACCACTTTCTGTCCAAAACCCCCCACCTTTTTACAGTATTTAAAAATGCCAATATAAGTGAAAAATACAACAGCTGCCAATCCAGCACCATGAGGTAGGTCTAACAGTTTTTCAGCTTCCTTTAAAACTGCACTTAATAAAATATCTTGTGTTTATTTCTGTTCTTTTTAGGGATGCAAGCGTATAACATCTTAAGCTATCAAGAAAATTACCTAAACTGAAAAGCCTTAAAAAAACCCCAAGAAAACACCTCTGAGTTTTTCAAATTCCAGTCTACAAACAACAAAGGGTCTACCCTGTTTTACACACTTTGCCAAAGAATCCCAAGGAAATTCAACCTGCAGCTTAGCTACTTCGATGCTGGCCTTCCAGCTTTACTAAAAAGTACTCAGGGGCTTGTCAGCCAGGAAGCACTGAAACCCCCTTCTGTGCTCTAAGACGGCTGTTGAGCAACTGGTCTCATCAACACCAGGGCAGTGAGGAATGCACTGTCCATTTCTGTATCAAATGGGGGAACAGTACTTATTTTAAGATTATAACTAGAGGCCAGTCTGTTTAATTAATTTTTTATTTTATTATTTATGAATTGAAGAAGATACTGAGATACAAAGCATACTAGGGGGAGGAAAAAAAAGTTTCCAGCAATACATACATGTTAGATTTGATCTCCTCCCACTTCCAGAGTCACGCTGTCTAGATGCTTTCCGAGCATGAAAATTTGAACTATCTAATTAACTTTCCCTGTGACAATACTGGGCAGCCAGACAATGCCTACAACTGTACATAGCATACACCATCATGCTTAGCAAAGTACTTTTATTCAAATTTGTTCTGTCAGAAGAAAATCCTCTAACAAAACTAACAGGGTTATGTGAAAAAAAAAAGTATTCTCTTCATTTAAATACAAGTTTAAGAGACTTAGCTAGTCAACCTAACATCTTTTATCTCTGCCACAGACTATTATTAAGAGTTTGAAAGGCTCGTCAGAGGAAAATAGGCCTCTCAATCTGTCTAGAGACATGGCCAGGTTGTGTTTCAGGCCATGCTGCTGGCAATAGAGCTCCATAATCTCTAGGGTTCCTGGACAGAGTTCAAGGTGTTAGTTGGACTCTCTGTTGCCCTAAATGGCTTCACAGTGTTATGCTTGTTTGAGAGACAATTCCTGTGCCTGTACCACACGGCTACAGTTGTCCTTTTGGACTGGAGCCTTCTGTGAGAGAGCTGCCAGCAGTGGATTTTCTGCAAGACTTTCAGCCTTGCCATTTACTCTCTACTGGGATGAAAGAGTCAGAGAACATGTTAAGATTCAATTTTTTTACCCAGATTTAGTAAGTTAAGAATTAGGGATGGTCGTGCGGTTTGTCAAGAAACACTCGGTACATAATTGTTTCTTACTTTCTGGGGAAGAATAGCCAGATCTTACACAAAGCGGGTTAGTGTAGCTGCAAATCCAAGTTCAAAAAGAAACAGAAAGAAAATAGCTACACAGAAGTCTATCTTAGTACCTGGCATTCAAGTATAGCTTTTCTTCAGACTTACTGTATCCCTGAACACAGGAAGACCATCAGAAAGTCCCACACGGAGCTACGTACACCAGGCTTTGAAATCCTAATGTTTTACATGTTAATAAAACAGCTTGTTCACTTTTGTTTAGTAACCTAATACATCAAAAAGAGACAAACCATGTTAGTGATTTCACATGATTTTTCTAGGTCTTCACTGTCTCATTTATTTCGAGCTTAGAAGTCTGCAACTTTTAAACTAGAAATTAATATTGCAGACCAAATTTTCTTATATTTAGTTGAAAAGACAGCTAGATTTTAGACCTGTGAACTCATGCACAGATTTCTTCATTATGGCTAATATTTTGAGCCCTTCTGGGCCCTCAGAGCTCACACTTTGCTTTTCAGAGTCCCACTTTGTCATGTCAGTTAGATCTGACAACGACAGATGCAAATGGGAATACTTCATTCAGAACTGGTGATATTAACATTTAGTAATAAATAATGTAGTTTGGAAGGCATCTCTGAAGGTCAGCTAGTTCAACAAGCCCCACTTAACAGTAGGTTGCTACATGTCTTTTCCAAGTCAGCTTCTGAGTATCTCCAAGGCTGGAGGCTCTACAACCTCCCCAAACACCTGCCACAATATTTAAGTATCTCATGGTGATATTTTTCTTCATCTCCAGACAGAATTTCTTCACTGTAACTTGCAACTGCTGCCTCTTGTCCTTTTGCTACATGCCTCCAAATAAAGTACTTCGTCTTCTCCGTACCCTCAAATTACGTAGCTGAAGACAGCAATAAGATCCCTCTTAGTCTCAGGATGAACAAATTCAGCTCTCCCAGTGTCTCTCCTTGTACACGATGTACTTCAGCCCCCTTATTATCCTGGTAGCCATCCACTAGACTTGCCCAGTAAGTCAGTGTCTTCTCCTGTCCCCTCAGAGACCAAAACTGGACACAGTGCTCCCTGTGCAATCTCATCAGTGCCAAAAAGAGGTAAATGATCACTCTGCTTGACTCGATGGTTCTTGCTAATACAGCCTATTAGGCCTTATTACCTATTTCTGCAACATCATCTTGCACTTATTAAGAGATGAGGCTTTACTTTCCACAAAAGGATTCCATGTCAGCAGATGAACTAAACCCTATTTACAATGCCCACTGGAGGCATCTGTTTTCAGTCTGACAGCTACAAACTTTTTCTCATCAGAGATCCCACAGGCATACCAGTGAGTGTATCCAAGCTGCTGACGAACAAATCAAAGTGCTCACAGAAGTACACAGCAAGAAAAATCAGCCTCAAGATGACGCTTGTTTCACACTAATGAGTTCACTTACCTAAGGTCTCTCTTACAACAGCTGCATATATCAAAAGGGAGCTGATTTGTAATACACTAATGTCCACAATTTAGCAAGGTGTCCTATGTGAACTATAGACTGCTACCACAGCCTCACAAAACTTTGGAGCTGCTAGTTTTATGAGACAAATCAGATGGCAGACCGTCACCAAATACTGAACAAAATCCTACGTAGAGACCATGCACAGTCTCAACACAGTTAAACTTATCAAAGCCGAAGGACAATTATTCTCAGTCCTGACAAAAACTGGCTGCATAATTCTACAATGCACTAATCTCTGAGATCTGCAGTTTAGTTTCTCCTAATTTAACAGGCAAGGGTGGTTTACCAAGTTTCACCTATAAGAGGTGGTCAATTCAGTGAACAGGGCAAAGAGCTTTTTTTAAAGTAAGTTGTGGCTTTGAATGAGTTCTGGCAGTAACGTCTAACTCCAGCAAGCGGGCAGTACCTAAACACATTTATGAGCCTTGCTGTCTTTTGCTGGAACCAGATGAAAGTCACATCAATGTACACATGATATCAGATGTTATTTTCTTCCACACAACAGCTACAGTAAGAAGCTATTAAAAGACAAATGAACAAGTGGCTGGGGAAACAACAGCTGAAGCAGAAAACTCTGATTTTAATCTTTCATCAGTAAGCAAGGGCTGTAGCCCAACAACAACTTCAAGAAACCCAGACTGTAATCCCAACAGTGACAGTTCCAGAAACTCTAATGGGTCCAATTCACAGCTTGGCAAGAGAGGCAAAAGCCCAGTTGCCATCCCAGCAAGAATGGCAGCACAAATCCCAGAAGCAGCTGCTACAGAGACTTGTGAACCCAGGTGCACAGCCCTGAGCACTTGTACATCACAGCCCTTCCCCAGCCAGAACAAACCATTTCTAGAGGCGTATCTGGCATTACAAATAGCATGTATTGGAATTATTGCCGAAGGAAAAATCATCTGAGGTTTTCAAAATAGTTGAATGTTTTAAGGTGGAAAGGCCTTAGGGGATGTTGCTGCAAACTATGAGGCTGTAAGACTCTCCACTAAGACAAAGTGGAGACTTTGTCTTAGACACTCCAAGAAAGTGTTTATAGCACCTTTTTTAAGCAAACTGATTGAATTTGGAAAGATTAGATAACTCAGCGCTTCAAATACTAGCTTTGCAGATGACAAAGGACTGAAGAGACCTGTTGAGAGTCAGGGTACCAACTATAATGGTAACTGAGAAAGCAGAGATGAAAATGTAAGTAGCTGGTATCTAGTTTAACAGTTTGAAGAACAAAAGGAAACTAGGGAAGTAGCTTCTGTTAAAGGAAAGTCGCTTCTGCTTAAGGAAATGCAATCTGTCCCTTTTCCATACAATCTCTGCCAAACTATCAAAATAGCAAAAGAGAAATTTACAGTTCATCACAAAACTGCCAAGTTTGATTGGACTGATTCACTGATTTCACAACTTAACACGTAACTTTCTACAGCTCACAAAGAAGCACGTCTCACACAAATGGTCATTTAGGAATTATCATGTCAGGTTTTTGTCAATTAGCAAAGGGCTCAAGGGCTTTACTCTTTTAAGGTGCTTCCCAGCCTCTGAGCTTTACCTACTCACAGCAATCGGAGTGCTTTTCAAGTGTTTGCAATAACCTATGTCACTGAACACCTCCAGCTTCACCGAATCCCCAGTCTCCTGCACTCCTCTGCAACTTTCAACCACCTCCCAAGACATTCCTTTCATACCAAAAGAAAGGACTGTATTTCTTGTATTGGGAGGATTAATAACGTCCATTAAACTTTCCTGCACTCCCAACCACTAAATGTCTTGCTTTGCCTCTGCCTCCTCTCTCCCCACTCTTTTCTCAAAATACCATCTTCCTACAAAGTAAAACTCCTCCTCCTGAATAAATCTTTAGTTTCCTCACTATTGACCCTCAAAAATATACAATTTTAAGACAGAATACATTTTAAATACTTTGTACAACCCTGCAGATATTTTATGCAAAGGACAACTTTATCCTGACAGAATTTAGAACCAAATCATTTTGGTCTGAAACAGACATACTGGGAGCTTTATTTGTGACATGTATGATGTATCTACGTTCAAAGAACAGCAGATCCTGAGATGGTCTAGCATTCTATTCTGTATCTATCTACTCAAACACACACACACATAAATACATAAACAGACATCTACCCTCTCAGGGAGGAGGATGACGTGTGTTCAGTTTTGAAGTGTTACACTGGTATCATAAATCAAGCAAATACAACCTTAAAATGGCCAAGCCAACAGGAGAGGTAGTCTGGCACATGCTGTGATGTAAGCCTGGAAGAATGATGAATCTCACAGTTGCAGAGGATAAGCTTCGTTACTCCCCAGGGCAAACTTTGAAAACGCCTTGTCTGGACCTTTCCAGTCAGGACAGCAGAAGTACAAGCCTTAAAATTAAGGTGCACTTTCAAAACATTCTCATTTTGCAGCTATGACTCAAGAATGAATCGAGCTTGAATTTACCAAAAAGCTAAAATAATTCTTTAACTAGGTAATACAACATCCTTGCAGAACGCAAAAGTCCGGGTTAAGTGTCAAGCCCAGTGCTCTGTACTAAGCAAAACACAATTTGGATTTTTGGTAGTGCAAGCTCAGCCTCTTACACAAGAAATATGATCTAACCTGAAGTAATCAATCCTGATAGGTAAAAGAGAAATGCCTACTTCATCTAAGCAGAAAGCCCCAAGGTTATGAGAACCTCTGTCAATTTCTGCTTATCACTAAACAACTTGGTAAGGAACACGCTTTTTGACAGAGCCTCAAGCTGTTACACAAAAACATTTAAAGATGCAGAGCCCTACAATGAACAATCTCCTCTGACTCTGGAGATCTGCCTATTCCACAAGGCATACCAATATAAAACTACAGACGGTGAGAAAATATGAATTAAAAAAAAGAAAGGGCCAGGGGGGTGGTATGAGGAAGAGATAAGGGCAGGAACAGGAAGGCAATTATGAGCAGATTACAATTGATTTTCTATCTATTTGCTAACTTGAAATAGCTACAGTATGAGACCAGCAGATAAAAAAAAAGATTGCTTCTTGTTACACCATCTCACTTTTATACCTTTTTTATGCTTTTATTATATTCTACCTTTAACATATAATTTAGTAATTAAAATGAAGTGTCAATTCTTTCAAGCATAAAAATATGGGCTTGTACAATTAATGGGTTTCTTACTTCGAACATATGGCAGAAGTAGTACATTTATTGTAAATATTTAGCAAGCTTGGAGACATGAGGCATTTTACATATAACTATACATAATAAAAGATATAAAGCATCACTATACAACTTCAGTCCAAGGACAGAAACAACTCACTGCGGTCTTTGTACAACATCTGTTTCTCACAGTACCTCAGATACAGTTTTCAGTACCACAAGTCAAAAACCAAAGTGTAATCATCTTGGTCACTAATAAGGCTGCTGGCCAGCTGCCATGGCAACAAACACTATGGAAGTGAGCGAATGATGAAATATCTCTTGAATAACTTAAAAAAAAATTATCCATGACTCCCCTAGCTACATGTGGGACACTGCTTCACAGCACAGCAAAAGCAGCAGAATAATATTTACAGAAGAGGAAAAGGAGTTTTACTTTACATCACACATTTTCCACCCTTCCTCTTAGTTACTACAAACCCCACTCCCCCTTTCTTACTACTGTCACTCTCTCTGAAGCACTTCAGTTTTTAAAAATTATTTAAAATACAGATTATCATGAGACTGATGATTGGAACCTGAGGCTAGCAGAATACAGATTATGATCTGTTTTAATTTAAAAAATAAAGTACAACTAGGAGAAAAAAAATTACACAAAGTTTTTAAGGGCATACTTTTTTTTTTTTAAATTATTGGTTCAAGACAGAAGTTACGGATCTGATACTGAAAATACCAAGCAAGATTTCATGACTTCTGTAACGAAAGAAGTTGAACTAAATCACACGTCTCCTTTCTACTGAATAGAGCTGCTATAGCCATAGCCATTTCTGAGTACAACAAAAACCAAAGAGTTCCTCATTTCACTTCACGCTGACTTTGAACTGCTTTTTTTCCAGTTTGTTTAGGGTATTTTCAACTGCATGTAGGACGTGTAAGACCTCACAAAAGAAAATCTCATAAGGTTTTCAAGCTACCTATGTAAAATTGAAGAGTAAATAGGTTTCACCCAATACCAAACTGAATCTCCAATCTTTTCAAGTCTCACCAACTGCAAGACTAGTTTTCTTCAAAAATATAAACAGCTGAGGAACACCAATAGTGTTTTTAAAGGTTGGTACAACCCAGAGAAGCAGGCAGTGAAATCTCTCCAGTGGAGTGTTGCTCAGTAGTCAGCCTGAAATGCACAATCTACAGAGATGAGTCAAGTCTGGATAATCCCTTCATGCTCTGTCAGGTTGAGAGTATGGGTTTTGTTTTTCAATTGCATAACTTCAATAAACTCCACTTTTCTGCATTTACATTATCAGATGACATTTTTTTAAAGTGTGCTTTCATTTGCAGATGTGTAAAAACATTGTTAATGGAGTTCTGCCTACAGGGATCTCATATATAATAACCACCTTTTTAAAAGGATTGCAAATGGTAATTATAACACCATTGAGTGACTGCTGCCCTATAGAAATCCAGTGTGGTAATAAAGGTATAGTAACCAGAGCAAGAAGATAGTATTTCATAGAGAGATGAAATACCTTGAATTGTTTCAACTACCTCCAAAAGGAAAAAAACAAAAAGAAAAGAAGTTATTGAATTCTCAAAACTAAACTGTCTAATTAATAAAAAAGAAGGAGCAGGGAGAGAGAAAACAGAAAATTTTACCCATACTTTCCTGAAAATGTATTTTATACTGACATAACAAATTCTCTTTAAAATGAAAACATGCTGAAACTCAGATTCATTCATGACAGATTACACTCTGTTGAGGTGTAATATCTCTCTGGAGCACCACCAGATAGAAAATTTATTTCACTAACATATATCTAATACAATCTTTGAAGGGTCTTATTTTCAACTTGCTGGCTCTCTATATGGGCAAATGCTACACGGTAAGGAGACAGGGGAAGAGGAAGTACCTTGCCAGTCTGAAAACCCAGACATACTTGAATGGTTTATTTTCCTTCCAGATCAAAAGACTGTGCTACTGCTATCTTAAGTACGTTGTTAATTGCATAACCCTAAGAACCGCAATTACGAATTATGTCTCTGCTTTGCAAACACAGATCAAGAGGACAAGACACAGTAAACAAGACATTTCAATTCATCTGTTGTCAAAGAAGCGCGGTCTACTGTTCAGCAGGATGGGTTTAGTTAACCCAAATTTCGGCAACACCATCGCCTAAGGGCTATTTGGCCCTGTCAGAGCTACCAAAGCAGCGCCAGGCACGGGAGTGTCAGGCAGGGCCAGGTCCGGCTGCAGAAGGTGCTGCACAATCACAGCCCAGCGGAGTTTCCTCCCCGGGGGCATTGTAAAGTCACGTCCCCGCCCCACAAACACAGCCGAACATGCCCGGCCTCACTCGGACGTGCCTGCAGAATTAGGTCCAAAACACACAGGTGACTGAACATTCATTTTTAAGAGAAACTAAAAGCCAGATCTGAGAATGGGGAAGCCAATACTTATTACGGCTCGGCTAAATAGAGCAAGCCAACTTATGCAGCCGGTTCTCTCGTCCAAAATGCAGGGAATAAACCCACACTTTCTCACAGAATTATTAAAAGACAACCCACAAAACCAACCTCAAAAGTTAGAAGCAGGGAAGCGGCAGGGGAGGTAGAGTACCTGAAATAACTTTTAAATTCCTTCTCAGGCTCCCGTTCCCCGCGGGTCCCCGGGACAGCCTCAGCTCCGGCGCGGCCGCAGCCCAGCGGGCGGGGCAGCCCGGCGCTGGGGAAGG
>WEIV01008400.1:64785-284215 GCA_013390005.1 Calyptomena viridis
GGACCGTCCCCTCCCCTCCGCCCGAGGGCAGAGCC
The DNA here is from genome assembly GCA_013390005.1 of Calyptomena viridis. NCBI lineage: Eukaryota > Metazoa > Chordata > Aves > Passeriformes > Eurylaimidae > Calyptomena > Calyptomena viridis. Next base: position 64,821 of record WEIV01008400.1, read on the forward strand.
GGGGCGGGCGGGGGGCACCTGCTGCCGGGGCGCCACGAAACCCGGCAGGGGAACCGCCCGGCACGGCCTTCACAGTGGCCGTGGGTGGTGGGCAGCCGGGGGACACGGCTCGTTCCCCGCGCCGTGGATTCCCGCCGGGAATTCCCGAAGGCCGCCGTGGTGACCCCCTCCCAAAACACCGCAACGTTACCGGCTGGGGTCAGCGGGAAGGGCCTGGGCGGCGCGGCCTGGGCAGCTGGTCCTCCGGCCCGGCAAAGGTCCTGCCGCCATCGGAGAAAACCTCCGGGCGCTTACGGGCGCTCACGGTGCGAGTACCCTGTGCCCCACTGCACTCCCGGCTTTGCGGGTGCAGAAAGGGCGGTCGGAGTGCTTTTTGCCAAGGATACTAAACTCCGTCTGTGGCAGAGTTGGTAGAGACCTTAATTTCCGTCCCGTGCTCTAATTACGAGATGTTTCCTCCCACCCCGCAGTTACTTTTATGCAGATGAAGTAATCTACCTCTCACCATCCCACCCTGCCTTCTGTGCTCCCGCCGAGGCGGCTGAGCGCCAGGAGCTGCTTAGAAGATATGAATGAAAGTCTGGTGTGATTACGGCTTGTAGCTGATGGAGTGTATCGTATACAAGATAAGACATACAGCTTTTGCTACTCACAGGCTGCAAGTGTGGATATATATACATAACTGTTACCCACTCCTTTCCTACTATTCGAGTCTGTAAAAACTTCTTGTGGTACCCAGCAGAAAATGGACTAAATTTTTTAAATTCTGCATCCAATTTACACAAATCCTAAACAGAAGTATGAGCCTGAAGGGCCACTTTGCAGGGATTATTTTTCCCAATAAAATGGGATAGATTTGCCTGGACAAAAGATTGTGGAGGCACAGGGTTACATTGCTTTCCCACATATATTTCCATAAACCCCCTCTCAGAGCTGACGTAGTCTGTAGAAGGATGGCATGATTTTCTTCATTTGATTCATTCATTACAAGAGCTGTTGAATTTTTCAGTGTATCTCATCCCTGTCCTAAGGCACGAGTTTGGAGGGTTCAGTTTACAGTGGAAGAAGCCACTTTTTCTCCCCTGCTTAGTTACTTAGGTGTGCAGAAGGAATTTGAGGCCTCCACTTTAAAAACAAACAAACAAACAAAAAATGCTCAATCCCACATACTTTTGCTGTTTCAGAGCCACCACCAGAGTGATGTCTAAATGTGACTATGAATATTACTTTAATAGAGGAAAGTGGTGAAAGCAAGACTGAAGAATTAGACACTTGCAGTGCTACTTTGCTGCTTATTATGGAAGCCTTTGCTGGTGATTAAGGAGCATATGAGTCAGTTAAAAGCATTGCAGTGCTGGAGAAAATTATTCTCAATTATCAGAATAAGAACAGAATGATACAGAATTGATTTTGAAACTACTTAAAGTCACAAGAGTTTCACATTATCTTTTTTTCTTAGTATACTGTAGTTCCTGCTGAGTTTGTCTAAAGGATCTTTTTGACCTCATCTGTTTAGAAGAGATTGTAACTCTGTAAACCTACATTATGTTATGAATGATTAAAACATGACACCCATAAGCATGAGTTACATCTGCTCAAATGTGAGGTTTACTTGAAATGAAGTGAGCTGCTTGATGTCACTGCACTGCTTATTGGTAAAACCTCATTTCCTCCCTATTGCCTTAGGAAGCAACATGCTTCCCAATTAAAATAGACACTTGGAAGTCAGAATCCAGGATTTTTCTGTTCCATGACCACAGACCTAAAATACAGCAGTAATACCTTGGAAGGAGGCATTGTAAGTATTAAAAGACTTTCTCAGGGTAGGACAGCCAGAGGTTGGGGATTCATATGCCTCCAGAACTTCCCACTTCTCAACTTCCTTCCCCATTGTATGTCCCCAATCATTCCCACATCACTGTTCTTCAGGTTTTGCTGAAACTCAGGATTTCCATAGCTTCTTTGGGACTTTCACAAGTTTCACAACACTTTCCTGGTCACATAATAGAAGAAGTTGCTCTTAATAAATGAGGGGTTAATCTTTCTTACTTAAAAGCAAGAAAACGGAAAATAGGACCAGCTGCCTTCTTTGGAAACCAGAACCTCATCTGTTTCCAGAATCTGTATCAGTGTAACTACAACGTAACAATGCAGAATAGCAAAAGTTTGTAAACAATACTTTTTCTGTAAAACTGGTCTATACGTGCTAACTGATTTCCCTTCTGTCTTCTTTATGAATCTCTGTCAAGCCAAATTTTCTTTAGCACCTTTGTATCAGTTATCTTTATTTTAGCATAAAAAATGCACATTAATCTTTTCAGAATTTCTTTACCTTCTCAATTACGCTGTGCATTTAATCTGCCATTTCCCCTCTCCCCTTATGAGCAACAGCTGTTTTCCAGGACTTGAATATTTTCTACTTTTGACATAGAGAATGCCTCTTTTACACCATCAATTGTCCGGAGAGCTGCCCAGCCCCTATAATTGAACCTACTCCTCATCCTCATGGTCTGAGAAACCTGCATTTTGTGCCTCTATCCACAACCACCTTCTTCTTAGGTAACCCCTGCCCAAACTCTCTTGATCCAGCTTGTACTTGAGATTAACCAGATATGCCAGAGCAGATAACTTATTTCAGTAGAATGTCATAGTATTAGTGCCTGTTGCTTTTGTCTTCTTGAATAACTGCTGCTTTACTTGAAGATCTTGAACATTAAGTCCATTTCTTGCTGGCTTTCTGCTTCGGTCATTTGAGTACCTTTTGCAGGTAGACGTTTATCCTTTTCTTGCATTTAACCAGAGTTGTGGTCCTTGATTCTAATCTGACATCCTTGAAATGTCTAGATGATTTGTCAGCTTATTGTTTAGCCTCTACTTGGCATTGTCTTACCTTTTCAGCTGTCACATTTTGTCCAGATATGTTTTCCTCTGAGAATCTTGTGCTGCTCCTGCCCTTATTTGCGTAGAAAAGCCTACATGCTTACATGACGAAGCTGCTACAACAATGTACATTTTGTTAATGTACGTTACCACAGCAACTGAGTCATACAGGGGTGTAGTGTTCCATTGTTTGGTATTGCACCTTGGTATTCTGATAAAAATCTAGGGAAATGTAGTCTATATGGAGCTGCTGTGGAGCTGGGGCTTGACTGGGTAGATAACTGTGTCTATCGAGTAGGTATCAACGGCTGGTATCAAAATGGGTTTACCAGCTAGGATCCTTTAGGAATCTAAATCCGGTTCTGTTCAGTTCTGTGAGGAATTGCAGGCATGTTGGGGGAGAGGATTAGGATCCTGAAATTTAGAAAACTGGTCTAGAAAGCATAAGACACAGGCTGGGGGCACAAAAGCAAGCTGCTGAGCCTAGGCAGGTATAACAAATTACACAAATTCAGGAAAGGAACAACTGGTGAAAAAGTAATCTACCAGGAGGCAATATGGAATCTACCACAAGTCAGTAGCTGAACACGAGTCAGCAATGTGTTTTCATGGCAAAAATAGTAAACTTTCCAGGAAGATGTACGTGTGGGAAGCAATCTGTGAGCTCCATGCAGTATTGGTAGGATATCGGTGGAAGGACTATTTTTGTACACCATAACTCAAGAAGTATATGAGCCTTCAGGAGTCAGGGCAGGTGACAACAAGGATGAACATAGGACTGGGGAGACTGAAGAAGCTGGATTTCTTCAGGCTAGAGAAAAGAAGGCAGAAGACAGACATGCTAAGAGTCTTCATATACTTAAAAGGCCATTGCAAAGAAAAAGGGAATAATCTATTCTTGGTAGATAGTGTGAGGTAATGGACTTAAATTGCATCAAGGAGGAAAAGCTTTTCTAATGGTAACATTAGTGAGGCGTAGCTTTATATCACAGAAGGTGTAATAGTGTCTCTGTTACTGGGTGTCTTTTAGTACCTACTGGACAAATAGTCAGTATTATTGATCTGGCATTGAAACTGGAGGATGGACTAGGTGACTAATCAAGGTCTGTTATAGACCTGTTTTTCTATGATTACATACAATCTGAGGCTTCTCATTAATCATCATTTCTTTGTTCAGTCCCATTGTACATTCTGTTTCCTTTTCAAGTTGTATCCCTAGTCATTCCTGGGTTCTTTGGAGGACAAAAATTGTTTTGTCCCATTTTTCTCTCTTTGTAGTCAAAGACCAAAGCCTTTGACTCATTTTTCTAGCAGCTCACAACAGGCACAGACTGAGTTGTACTGCACTTTACTGCTGAAATAACTATTATAATTACACATGAATCAATCATGCAATAAAAATTATTTAGATCACAATTGTCAGTCTATTCAGACACATTCTACATAAACTATACATAATCTTAACATAAATCTGAGACTCCTTAGTCATATACTAGACAAAATTACTCAATTCATAAAATGTTACTGTATTCCAGACCTACCTAATGCACATAATCCCAAAGTCTTTGATCTTCATTCTCGGGAACCCATAGAAGTTTTTAATGTGAATTGTACTATGTTATCTTTTTGAGGCATGAACTGGTTTTGCAAAGTCTTGTATATTTTAAAAAAACTATCCACTTCTACATTTCAATTTAAAATAAATAGCTTATACTAAGAACAATTGGCATTTATTTACTTGGCAGATCTGATCAACAGACAGCATTCCTGATAGGTTTTCTGTTTGTTTTGTTGTTTGTTTTTTTTTTCCAACCATGTTATCTATTCTAATTAGGTATTACTTCTTTCTACAAACTTTTGCTGTTACACCCTTAAATCAGCCTTTCTGTGAGAGCAGACTCATACACATTTTGGGCACCTTTGAAGCAAAGAACTATTGCAATAATTGCCAATGCTAAATATGTTATTTGCTAAGCTTTTAAAGAGAATGTCCATCAGGAGTTTAAACCTACTCTTTTTCCTCTTATAGACAACTTTGGACAACTGTACAGTCATTTTATACTTTCTGAGAATGAGGATTTTCTTCTTGTAATGATTTCTTGTTAGAAAATAATAGTGTGTTTTGCTACACAGAACATGTATTGCCCATGTACCTGTGCTGATCAACATATTCATATGTGATGGGGAAGAAGAGGTGGGAAACAACGTGGCAAAACTTCACAGTAATATTTGATTTCTCAGGGTCATAAAAATTAAAATCCAACAATGAAGAAACATTAACTTCATGTGAGATGAAAGATATTGGAATTGTAATGAAAATGTCACTGTTCGGCTGTGGCTGAAAGAAATACATACTAAGAAAAGAACAGGAAACATAAAGCATCATTATGCCACTGTTTATGGTGCTCCAGGTTTTAATGCCCCAAGCAGTGCTTGTCTTCATAGCTCAAAAGAGATAAAGTAGAACTAGAAAAGCGTAATGTGGATGATCAGGGATATGGGACAGCTTTTCTATGAGGTGCAGCTGAACAGACATATTTTTAGCTTGAAAAGGACACAGCCAAGAGAGGGTATGAGAGGGACCTCTAAAGCATGAATGGCACAAACCTCATGAACAGGGTACCCATCTTTCTTAATATAGGAGTTGGGGAGCATCAGATAAAATTGTCAGATGTCAGTTTTCAGAGAGAAAAAACTTAGAAATTCCCTGAAATTATCAATGTTTTAAGAAAGCAAGTGGATATGTTCATGGAATAAAATTCCATCTAGAGCTGTTAAAAGCTAAAGTGTAGAGATCTCTATTTCAGCAAGTGCCTAAGACATCCCCGGGCTCCAGCCCTCCTGGAGCCTTTATGCATTTGTTTAATTCTTGTGTTTGGCAGAAGATGTCTTCAGCTGGCCATTGTCAGAGAGAGACCCTGGGCTGGACATGTGCTCCAATGTGAGCATTCTTTCTTACTTCGTTGTTTATTTGCCTGCTGACTGAGAAGGCTCTGACACCCTTTGACTTGTATAGGTCTGTGCTTCTGCAACCTTACAGGACTCTGGGAGACACAGCCTGGGAAGTGTTCAAAAGAATAAGCAGAAGGCAGAAATTTGCCTTCGATAAGTAATTTTTTATTTTTTTTTTAAATTTTTTAAGTTAAAAAAGAAAAGAAAGGAAAAAAAATATTGCTTCCCACATCCTTGGACACAGTCAAGCCTGGGCAGATGCCTGACTCCATTATCACCTTCTCCTGCATCATGATAAAGCCAAGCAAACATCTAAGTGTGGCCACAAAAGGAGTCAATAATGCTGGGGGTGGGGGAAGCACTTAAGAAATTCCCTTGCTGTGCCTGCTAGCAAGTGAGGATGCAAACCTAATTTCTGCACCTGGGAGTCATCACTTGGGGCGTCCCTGAAATGGCTCAGGGCAGGGGTCACTGTCACTGTTCTCAAAATTCCCAGAGCATCAGCAAGAAGGATCCATTGTCAACATATCCAGACGTATGATTGAAAACTAGCATGGGAATCTTCTTTGCTGCAGAACACAGGAAAGCATGAACCTAATGTTTGAAAAAGTCTGGCTGACAGGAGTATTAAACAGGCTTCTAATTAGCAGGATGCATCCGAGTTGGCTTCTGGAGACCAGGACGGGTAGAAGTCACCTCAAGCAGCAGACTATTGGAAAACTGGGAGACACTGTACAGCCAGAGGAAGAAGGTCAGTGCTGCAGGATTATTCACACCTGTGATCCCCTTTAGACTCTGGAGAACACTGGTAGAGGGTGAAACCCAATGGTAGCTTAAGAAAAACAAAGTTGTGCCTGTTTTAGCAATGTCTTTATTTACCCCACATATTCATATAATCTGACTGTCATGGTGTGGTTTAGTGAATAAAGAGAGAAGGATATGGAGTGTAAAATGCCATGTATTTACTATTGGGTATTTGTATTTTGAAATTCAAACAAAAGTAGTTGAGATAGAATTTTAAATTTTGAATCAAAAACCTTAAAACATTGAGGACTTTTGGATTCATACATTTTACAGAATTTTTGTTAAGTAAAATAATTTGTCTTTCTATCTTTAGTTAGGTTTTGATTCCCTGATTAAGAAGAAGTTTTCACTCTGAATTTCCTTTAGTTTATTTGAAAATATTTTAAATGCTAAAAATTCAAATGAAAGAGCACTTGAGTGATAATTTTCAGATAATCAGATGTTTTATTTTCTTCACAGCTGGCAAAAATTGGCAGAGCACTACAGAGAAGCAAGCTCATTTCTATTCTTCTGCAGCTAATATGACACGTAGTCATATTCTGCTGTTTCACTTGACAGTATTTTTTTTATATTTTATGGCTCAGTACTATGGATAGTTGGTGTTTTTGTAAGGTGATGTGATACCATTTTGATTTTGTTCATTTTGGTCGTTTGATCTTACTGATGCAAAAAAAAAAAAAAAATCAATGCTTGGTTTTTTTTTTCCTGTAGGGGCAGGGGAATGGTGTTATTTCATGTATAGTTCTGTTTCATGATGGCCCAGAAGCGAACACAACAGTTACCACAACTAAACAAAATGGCTTTTGGTTGCAGTGACAATTCACTGTGCAATTTGCCCAAAAGCTGCTAACAACACACTACCATTTTCTTAGTGGTTTGGCATATCATTAATGACATAGTAGTAATATCTTTTCTCCTAATGATTGTGGTTCTTTATACCTCATCTCCTCAGAGATGAGAATCTCTACTTTCTATATTCCTTCAATTTATGTAATTTTTCTGCACTCTTTTTTTGAACAAAATCCTAAAAGCAAGCATTGAATAATCTCAATATTTATTTATTCATTGTATTTGAGATAGAAATGCTCTGATAGTTGAGACTGACCTTCCATGTTCTTAGACTTTGTTTCACTTCGATTTCTTTACCAATTTTTGAACCACTAGAACAGTTTCCAGTTTCCAATATGTATTTTAGTTGGGAGGCAATAATGACTTTAGACACTGACCTTCGCTCTGCTCCAGTCTTTGAGTCTCTTGGAGTCTATTTCCCCCATTCCTGGCCACCTTTGTATGTCTTTTACTGTGGGGATGTTGAGGCGCTTGGACAGATTGCCCAGAGAAGTTGTGGATGCCCCAGCCCTGAAAGAGTGTGCGGCCAGGTTCAGTGGAGCTCTGAGCAACCTGGTGAAACATGTCCCTGTCCATGGCAGGGTGGTTGGAATCCCCTCTAGATAATCTTTAAGACCTTTTCCAACCCAACCCCTTCTGTGATTTTATGATTACAAGCAGAAGCATAGAAATCATAGAAAATAGTACGAGAAGAGACATTATTTGGCCTATCATTATACTCCACAGCAGGATCATCTCCATATTAGTCCTGAATGACTTTGTTCTACTTCTTGAGAATGCCTATTGATGAAGACACCATATACTTCGTAGGCAAAATTCTCCAGTACTGACTGGTCTATGCTGTTTGAATAATTTTCCAGGGAAATGGCTTTCACATAGTCATTATGGGATTAATTCTTTAATTGTACATGTCTACAGGTATATATCTACTAAAACTACAGGTTTCTAAGTTTCTGCTAGAAGAAGTGGAAATCTGGATCCTCCTTATTGTTGTCTACAGGTAGGTGTTTGGAGCTGTCTGAGCTGGAAAGAACACACCTAATATCTAACCTATATTGAAAGCCATTTTGCTCTATCTCATCCATAAGAAAAGAATGGAGTGCAGTTTATTCCTTTCCTTTTTGTTGTGTTATCTACCCGTGTTTTTCATGTTGCTTCTTTTCTTCTAAAGGCTCACCCAGTCACTATTTCTTTAAACACTGTTTATTCTCAGGTCATCCTTTTTGTTCCTCTTTTGACTCCTTTCAACAGGTTCACCTAGTTCTCATAATAAGGAACTTGAAACTAAGCACATGGTGGAAGAGAGACTGCATGGCATTAAACATATTCTGCATGAACCACAGCTTATCTTTTAGGGTGGTGGGTGGGGAACTTGATCAGAGGAAAAGCTCTCTTCCATTACATCACCATTGGAGCAAAAGCAGTACATACAGCTCGGAATTGCTTGCTTAAAGCTATACTTACTGTAAAACTGAGTGCTGGATATCAGTGAGCCACAAGGCCTGGCAGGAGAGCATCACAACCTGCAAGCATCATGTCAGCTAAAGAGGGCTGGCTGTTTCTTGATGGTTTGTGTCTACAACGCTTTAAAAAGGACTCTTGCAAAAACAAGATGCCAGCAGTGCTCTTTTATTACCTCTATTGTAGGTTTGAGAAGGTATTGCCTTTGTTCTTGAAGTTGTGGAGTAAATTTTCAAGTTAACATATGAGGGAGAAATACCGAGAGGACTTTTTGCATATATCTGAAAAGCAAGTTGATCTAAAAATATGCTCCATTGTAGTTCAGTGTTCAGAAATATTACTCTTTTCAGTTCTATTTTTATAAACAGCTTGAATAATAGTTTCTTTAAAAAATTCCTTATTACTATAGTACATCTTTTGATGGAGAATAATTTCTGAATCTTCTAATTGTTCATCTGTCAATCAATCTATAAGAAACTCAGAATAGTTTTGTGAGGATAACATAACAAACTTCAAGTAGAGCGAATTGTCTGAGGTCAGAGGAAATAAAAAGAAAATACAAATGACCAAACTGATGTTAGGACTGTGGGAGAATGTGTGAGTACCTGTGAAGAGTGTCTGTGGTAAATCCATACAACTTTGATCATACCTTGATTTTAATAGCATTATGATACTGATAATGACCATGATGCACATCTAACCTTGGATTCTGAATTTTACATTACCATCATTGGTTTAGAGAAATCATCACAGTTTCAAAGACGGAAACCAGGACTGAAGATAGAAAATTTGCTTCGTGTGCTGTTGCCAGTTTGTTCATCTGGAAACATCAAATTTATCTTCTGCTTCTTTGATGTTCTGTGTTCAGAATCTTCCGAGAGGATAGATAGGACAGTCTCTTCTCTGTGAAGACAGAGCTGACTTAGCTCTTCAGGTATGAACTGTGCTGCACCTCCCCAGGGCAGAGCCCACTGTAGTGAGCTTTTTGATCTCCTGTTTTGATGCAGACCCTGGGTGGGTCCCAGTTGTGGCATGTGACCTGACACTTGGACTGAAGGCTCTTATTTTAAAAACCTAGTGAGAATTCTTTGAGTTTGTGATTCTGAAATTGAAGATGAATCAACATTTTGATTGGATATCTTCTGCTTTATAATATTGTTTAAAAGTATGCAAGATTTTCTACTTTCACCATAGTGCTTTGAATTCATATTGTTATTCACTAACAAATCTCTTCTGCAATATTCTCTTACTATTGTTACTGCTACTTCATATAGTTTTAAAATTAAGTTATTGACAAATCAGGATCAGTTTATTCCCAGAATCACAAAATATTCTGAGATGGAAGGATCATCAAGTCTAACTCCTGGTCCTGCATGGAACCATCCCCAAGAGTCACACCATGTTCCTGAGAGCGTTGTCCAAATGATCCTTGAACTCTGTCAAGCTTGATGCTGTGACCACTTCTCAGGGGAGCCTGTTCCAGTGCCCAACCACCCTCTGAGTGAAGAGCCTTTTTCTAATAGCCAACCTAAACCTCACATGACACAACTTCAGGCTATTCCCTTGGGTTCTGTCACTGGTCACCACAGAGAAGAGGTCAGTGGCTGCTCCTCATCTTCTCCTCATGAGGAAGTTGTAACTGCAATGAGGTCTCCCCTCAGTTTCCTCCAGGCTGAACTGACCAAGCACCTTCAGCCACTCCTCATACGGCTTCCCCTCAAGGCCCTTCACCATCTTCATCGCCCTCCTTTGCACACTCTCCAATAGCTTAATATTTTTTTTATATTGTCGTGCCCAAAACTGCCTGCAATATTCAAGGTAAGGCCACACCAGTGCAGAGCAGAGCAGGACAATCCCCTCCCTTGGGCTGGTGATGCTTTGCCTGATGCCCCCCAGGACATGGTTGGCTCTGTTGGCTGCCAGGTCACACTGCTGGTTCATTGTGATGTATTAACTGCTTCCTAAGTTTCTCCCTGGCCTTTTGGGTATGTTCTGTCTTTTTTAGGCTTTACATTGTTCAGGACTTGCTGACGTAAAGGACAATCCGTTTCTTCCAGTTATTCAAGTGTTATTTATAGTTTGTATTATTGTTACACTTACTAGTACTAGTAGATATAGGACTTGTTCTAGATGTTGTACAGGGAATGAAAAGTGGATCTCTGTCCTTTCCATAGAATCTAACTTAGAACAACAGAAGATAGATGATGAGATAGATAGTCAGAATCATGTGGTCTGAACAACCATTGGTTTTGGATATGTGAAATGAGAGATTTCAATATCTACATGTAGACAATTCCATTTTTCTTATTTGAAAGTGACTTTTCTACTGAAATTGTATGATGAAAACCCCCAAATCATCAAAACTGAACTGAAATCTCTTTTTTCAGTTCTCAAAAATTTTCTCTGGGTGGGAAGAGCATTTGCCGTCTGCTTCCTCCCCAGACGACAAAGAGATGATGGAAGGCTCTTTAGGTTTTGTGACGCAGACTGCACAAACACGAGGACGCATGCTGTATACGGTACAGCTTTGGATCAATATTCAGCAATTTTATAGTCAATCTTCCTGATTTTGTCTTCTTCCAAGTAATACACAATAGCAATTACTAAGCATGCCATTAGTGCTTCTCAAAATTTAGAGTTGACCACGATGTAGGTGACCTGTGTTAAAGAACAGCTTGTCTCTAGAAGCACTGTGAGAAGCAATGTTATAAACAAACTGAAACCATGGCTTCCTGCTTAGCATTTGAGAGGTAGGATGTGGAAAATGCCCTGACATTCGTTTTCTTTTTTTATTGTCAAATGTCAGGTTAATTTTAGTTACTGCTATTGCTTTTACTCGGTGTTTGTTCTGTCTGTAGTTACTCTGAATTTGTTTGAGGACTGCAAACTATTGGACTTAAGCCAGAGTGACACTAAGCAGAGTTGATTCTGTGTTGGTAGAAGATTTGTTATTGTTTGGGGACATTGTTGTGAGGTAAAATCTCACCATCTATTTAAAAGCGGAGATGTGAAAAGAGTTAAAACTTAGAGTGGTGTAATTGTTTCTCATTCGATGTTTCAGTATGTTCTACTGCAGAATTTGCTGACTTGATTGCTCTATGTGGAATTTGTCAAAATGACTTACGCAAAACATGATTTGAAACGGTGGCATCTTAGGCAGAGGTGAAAAGACCGTTCAGGAATCCTAACCCAAATATACTTGCCCCTTGCTAGATCTGCGCTAAAAAGGGATGATTAATCTTTTAAATGCCTTGAAGTCCCCAAAAGTATTCCCGCATTTCACTGTGTATAGAATGCATTAACTACAATATATTGTGATACTGCAATTGTTTATTACAATCCAGAATTAAATTAACACAGGTCTGGAGGAATGTACATAATGCCGTATGGAAAGCTGCTCCTCTGAAAACTCCCAGCATGTGAGTTTTCTGTAAACGAGGACATTTGGTGAAGTTTCAGCTTTCACAGATGAAAGCTAAGAAAGATTTACATTTATGCATAAATATGCACAGCATGGAGGAGGCTCGTCTGCCTCACAGCTTGCGGCAACTGTTCAAATGAAAATGAACACTTCTTAGGAGTACTATTCTGGGAAGTGCTAAGAGTCCATGCTGCTCACTGTGCCAATGGCCCCCAGAGCTGTACACCTTAGATGTGTGCCACAGCATGGTCTGGCTAACAAGCAGAGCCTCAGCTTCAGAGGGTTATGGAGTCCAATGAATTGTTTATTGATCATAGATGAAAGAGCTCAACAGCTAGTGGTGAATGTTCTGCAATATACCAGAAACATCCAGACTGTGTCCTAGGGAGAGACACAGGCTGGTAATGAAACAACATTACTGTGATTACTAACTCAGTAAGGGGCGGGGGTTGTGTGTGTGTGGAAAGAATCTGGGCCATGTATTTGCCTTGGTACTAAAGCACCTGTATTTCTGCTTTTAATGAAATGCTGACCCATTTGGGACAGGCCTCTGTTGCAATATCCTCAATGGAATTGTCTTACTAGAGGCAAATCTTCCTTGATGGTTTTTGAGGGGATGAGCACAGAGCCACTCTGTTCCTGGGACAGATGAGAGAAATGGTGTTCCAGACTCATGTGATGCTGTAGGATCCTCCTATTGGGGATGGCAGGGAATTTCTTGATGGCAACATTAAACAGCTTTGATTTTAGCTCATATTGGGGGGTTTTGCCCTTTCTAACAGTCCTGCTTCATGGGTGTGTACAGGGTTCTGGCACCCAGGTGTTCCACATGAGGTTTATGTTCACTTTGAATCCTTAGGTAATTTTTGGTCTATAAAGAACCAAACTGTGCCTGCTTGTTGAGCAGAGAAATGAAATCCTACCAGAGAGAAAACGAATTCCCAGGCTGCTTCTTAGAGCCATAACCTGTTAGAGACAGAGTTCGGTGTTCCTGGGACAATCTAATGTCATGTTAGAGGGAACCAAGAGAGTACTAAAAAGAAATCACAAGGCTACTGTCTTTGCCTCCTCTAGGTCTTACTCAAAAGGGAATCACTTGGTCTTGTATTTGCTGCTTTTTAGTAGGTGGCAGTGAGAGTTTAAAGTAAGAGATCTGACATCAGCCAGGCTTTGAATTTAGTCTTATCTCCTTGTGCAAGGGGCATTGCTCACAAAAGATTAGAATCTTGGAGCTTGGGTTTGGCTTGGCCAGGCCGTCTTTATAAGTTTATAGGTGTCTTGCCAGAAAAATAGCATAATATGTACCAGGTCTGGCTTCAGACATATTGCTGCATGAATGAAGCGTCTTTATATGCTTCTTCAAATGTGTTACTGAAGGCTACACGTGCAGGAGGATGATACTTCTGTAATGGTTTGCATGAAGTTAAGTTTGTATCCTGTTATCTGAACAGGGCTTGCAGGAAGCCTGAATGAAATGATAGCATTCTGTATTAGGAAAATGCCAGGTTCTTGCCTTAGATGTCCCAACAATTCTTCCGTATCAGTCCTTATTTTGAGGATTAATTAACATTAATTGAAATGATGTCATACCCTGGGATTAACATTCTTTTTATTTGAGAGTAGAGATATGTTTCCTTCTTTAACGTGATCAGTTGTTGGGCTGAGTGAGAGTTATGTGTCTGGAAGAAAGATAAAGTTTAAAACAAGTAAATATGCAGCCTTCTACTCAATTGCTTCCCATCCATATGAGGCAGAAATTTGTAAAATACCCAGTTTATCTCTAATTGGATTAAGACTGTGTCTTCACTGTAGCTAATATTAAGGTGTGTGAGCAGGTTTAAAAGTAGATTGCTCAAGTACCACTGGTAGTTTCAGTGTGTCAGCGTGGTACCCCATGTGAGCCGTGAAATGCGACAGCATGACTTTGGGGAAGCTCTAGCGACTCAGTTTCCCCACTGCACTGTTGCATGTCACCAAGACTCTGTCTCGGTCAGACTGCTCACCCATGTCTCTCATCCCACTCCTGGATACCTGAACTATCTACTAGGCCCCCAAGGAGTCTGAGAGGGAATCTGTTGTCTTTGGGATCACCCCTAATTCTGGTGTGTTTTAGTCTCTATTTTTCCAACTACTCTAAAATCACACAGAACTATGTGAGGTTTTTTCTTTTTTTTCACCTGCAAAGCTTTACAGGTTGCTCACTGAATCAAGGTTTTCAATGACTCTCACCCTTAACATTTGCTTGTTTTGACATGGATTCTGATGCATGTTGAAACTTACATCACTATTTTTCTCCAGAAGCCTTCAAGGAAGAGTTCAAGGAAGCCCTCAAGTGAACATCTCTAAAGCTCTTTGTGGACTTTCGGAGTACAATTTGTAACTGTAAAATGTAGCCACTGAAAATGAAATTTTATGTGAATATATTATTTGAGTATCTCATCTGAGACAGAATGTCTATGCTTATAAAAAAGTGAAAAATATAAGTGATTACTGGTGCTTTATAGATAATACTTATGAAGATACCAAAATTAATCTGGGAGCAATAGCATACTGGTGGCAAATGACTCCTCTCTTTTCCTGTAGTCCCGCAGGTCAGGCTTTCTGACAGTGGGATACAATGGTGTGCGCTAGAAAGCTGACAAAACCTCTGGCAATTTGTTCTGTGCTATTAGCAATGCCACTGATCATTGCACATGAAATAGCATTTTATCTGAGCAGATACTGTCACAAAATCTTTACTTTGGAGGGGCCAGTTCAGCTAAGAGAGTGGCTTTGTGGTGCAGCTTTTCACTGTTTTTTCCTGACCTGATGCCACTCATACCTCACTGCTCTGCTGTGGGGGATGTGGAAGAAACTGAGCCTTTTAGGAGTTTTGGATTTTTTTTTTAAATTCCATTATTGTAAACTGCAATAACTCCAGCTGGTGCTGGAATAAAGATACTTTACATGTGTTCATGTATTTTTAAGAACTCCAGCTATTGCTTGAAGGAGGTGTTATAAATACATACGTACATTTGTGTGTGTGTGTATATATATATAATTAAATACTTTCTACATATTCATCTGTAAACTAATTTTATTCGTTGAGTAGCAATCAAATGAGGTATATTTTAAAGAGTATTTTTTTTTGTTCCACTGTGCTCTGACATCCATGTAGTATCAATGAGGATGGCATTACTAACCCATACCCTGTGGTGTTCTGCACCTGTTGCTTGTGCTATTTTTTACTTTTGATTCTCAAGAAATGCAGTACTTAACAGATATCTTGAAAAATTGTTTTATCTTGCCAGATTTTTCTTCCTATTTGATGAATGTGGTTTCACCAGGAAAAATTTTGATAGAGGGTCATTTTTCCCCTCTGCTCAGTGATTTTGTACCAGGCTTTATGAAATACTGATCTGTTTTTCTGTGCAGAGAGAGCATTGACAGATGGTTTTAACATTTAAGGGGAACATGACTGATCACAGAGGGTACACACTAGTGGCTATGGGAAGAGCTCTATTCACTTCAGACGCAACTGCTAATGAGCTTTGCATTAAACTTATACAAAGTTGTCACCAGCTTATTACAGTAACTTGCAAACCAGACAGGGTCATGTTTCTGCTGGTGCTGCACATACACTCTTTGCAAAAACTGTTGCTCTGACCCATTAAAAGGTGTTGATCACAGAAGCTCTGACGTGTGCCCTTTTGGATAAAGTGTCCTCAACTGCTGTCACTTTTGGTGGCATTGTTGTCTGCTAGTGACCACTCCAAGTAGTCATTATGCAGACTTGCTGCCACCTGGCTCCATCTGCAGCTCTGGTGAGGAAGTGGGTGGTCCCAAAGGGCAGCTCGGGGTGCTCAGAGTGACTGTCCCACCATCACCTCCCTTTGTGCTGAGTTGATAACACACTTCCCACGTTGTTTTGACCTGGGCTAGCTGTTGCTGTGTTGGACAAAGCCTGGTTTAGCAGAGTCCTAGGACTATTAAGGACATGGTTTAGTGGTGTACTTGGCATTGCTTAGTTAACAGTTGGACTTGATGATCTTAAAGGTCTTTTCCAACCTAAATGACTCTATGATTCTATAATTCTGTTCCTTGCAGGCAGTTTGGATGAGGCCACTCTGTTTTAGTGGATGGATGGAAGAGGGTGTCTATATGGATATAAACTGTGCTGAGCTAGTTGATCAGATAAGAGTCCCTGAGCTGTTTTTATTCACTTGTACAGATGTGCTGTAATGGAGTCAAATGAGTCAAATGAGTCTCACTATCTGTATTTTAATTATTTCTCTGTCATGTCAGTTTAGAAAATATTACAGAAGTGCTATGACATAAAACATACATTGCGAAAAGACTGTGAGATCCTCAGAAAATATGGCTACTGGGACTACTTAAGCACTGTTGATTAACCGGAGCACTGTATTTAATGAACCTCTGCCATTTCTTTTCCTATTTAAATGTTGTTCCACACTCAGCATAAATGACTCTCAAAAAGCATGGAGAAGTAAGTGCATATACGTGACCCTCCCCAAAGTAAATGACAGGAGAAAAATAGCCATGTCATCAAGGGGATGTATTACTCTGTTGCAATGCATGTGAATATTTCAATTGCTGTAGGAGTGAGTAAGCCTCTTGTTCTCACCCATTGTTACTCTGTTTGACATAAAGAAAAGCATTTATAAGGCCCTCTTAAAAAATTAGGTAGTGTGCCAC
The DNA here is from genome assembly GCA_013390005.1 of Calyptomena viridis. Taxonomy (NCBI): domain Eukaryota; kingdom Metazoa; phylum Chordata; class Aves; order Passeriformes; family Eurylaimidae; genus Calyptomena; species Calyptomena viridis. Next base: position 81,883 of record WEIV01008400.1, read on the forward strand.
CATCCAAAAAACAGCTCTTTCTTCATACAGGAGTCGTTTTGGTCCCTCTTTCAGTACTTTTAGCACATAGCCTGACTAGAAGAATACAGTGTGCTGCTCCATCCCCTGTGTCCCAAAGGCAGTCCCTGATCATGTAAGATGTCCCTGATCATCCCAAACTGCTATGTGCCATATGCTGTAGCTCTTAAATAGGTCTCAGTCATCTTAAAAATGACGATGCTTGATTGTGGCAAGTGACAACATGTTTGTTGAAGACTGTGCTCTGCCTCTATTGTCTGTTCTCCCAGTACAGTGCCTGGTTCATGGACAATATTCCCTGAAAGCCCTTTATGACCCTGGCATGAGTCTCGTGGGCCCCTGCTGCTCCTGGGGTAGTGTGATGATGTCCTCTTTTGGAGGATATTCTGGACTTGTCCCATAGCCAGGCATACTCCAGCTTCATCAAGGTCAAAGGCAATGCCATGCTCTGAGAGAGGAATATTTAAAGCCCCGAGTGTGCTGCAGCTTGCTTAGTATCAGAGGAACTCACACGTGCTAGCAGCTAAATAAATACTAAACTAACTGCAGACTCACAAAGATGGAAAGCCCTTCCAAGCTGAGCTTTTAGTTAGAAATCACTGTTCCCAAAATATCCATCTAGTTTGCTCCATGGGTCACCCCAGCTATCTACTGTATTAATGAAAACAGGAATCACTCGCTTCCAAGTGAAATTATGTGGCAGGTGTCAGCATCCTTTGCAAGGTAGAAGGCCAGGCTGAATGTTTCCTTTCCGAATTAAAGGTCGGATGTTTCAGCAGAGAATTGCAGGAGCCACAGTAAGATGTCACTAATCAGATATTTGAAGCATCTTGGCTCAAGGTGAACCACGGGATGGAGGAACAGGGATCTGAAGTCTTTATCTCTCCTGTCCCACTAGATGTCACAGCCCTCAGCTCCAGCTCTCAGTGTGCCCCGTGTGCTCTGCCTGTCAGCTTCCACAGTCCGTGTGCGGCAAGTTGCTCATCCTCCATACTCAGCAGGGACTAGCTGCTAGTAGCCCTTGTAAAGTGGTTATTTTGAAGGGCAGCAGCTCAAGGGAGGCAGGGTGAGGTTAAGGGTTGGAAAGTTGTTCACAAAATTACCAGAATCAGTTGTTAAAATGTTGTGACTCAAATTCCCACACTGTTCAGCCACTCCACCTCAAGTTGCTGCTTTTTTCTTTAAAACACTGACTTATTTTTTCTTCTGGCCCTCCTTCTTCACTGCCTACTTATGTCTCTGTACTTTATTCCTCTGTGACAAGAGTTGGAAATGGGATTAATTTGCATTTAAGGCTAATCTTCTCACACGACCACTGGCACTGGAAATGGGCAGGAGTTCAGATAACAACCTGGCATCCAAACCCAGGGACTTCAGCCATGATTGAGGGTGGAAAGCCCACTCCTAGACCTCAGGCAAATTCAGAGGGTAGAGGGAAAAGACGAAAACAGGCAATGTATTTTAGCAGGGTCAGAGGAGCAGGGCTGAGGATGAGGGACTCAAGGAGCAATTTTGTAGTTCTGTGCAAATCTGAGGAGGTGTTAGGGAGCAGTATCAAGGTGTTGGTGATATCTCTGTCTCCCTAATTTACTAGTGGGATTGCCTATGGCAAGTGCTGATCTTTTACTTTAAAATTGGTCCAGGATTGGGATTTTCTTTTCTGAGAGTAATTAAGATGCACAGAAAAATATGTTTTTCCTTATGTCTTTGCTGATGACTGCTGTCAGCCTGTTGCAGACATTTTGGCTTGTGTATGTTTGGATAACACCAGCTGTTAGTTGGGGTCCTGCATGGTCTTGCTTCAAGTCCATTATACGTTGCATTCTGCTAGCTAGACCTGAAAGACCATTCAGATAAACTACAAATGAATTTAGGAGAGTGCAGTGCCTTGAAGGAGACACTAACGGTTGAGGACAAAGACGTCAGGATGTTTCTTTTCCACTAACTATTAGTGCATAAAACCAGTGCTCATCACTCATCCACTGCAAAATATGTCCCTTAAAGATGTCAAAAAATGGTACATACAATAATTTTCTTAAAAATTATACTATCATCTATTATGTATTTAGGTTCTTTGGCTAAGAGGATTGTGAAAAAGAAATGGAAAATGGGTGAGTCCTAAAAATGGAATACAAATCTTTTTTTTCCCCTATTACGAAACATAGTTTTTCCATTATCTGAACTCCTCTCCTAGTGAGTCAATTCCAACAGCAGGGCCGACCTCTCCTTGCATTTAACACCTCTGAATGCTCCTGTGGTCACCCCTTGCAGTGATACCCAGAACTCATTTGTAGAAACAATAGACAAAAGCAGGGAAATTCAGTCTGAACATTTTGTCCTTGAAATTACGGACACAAAGTTAATAACATAGCTAAAACCCTAATTAATGTTATTTTTAATCTTCTTTCTGAACCAGAACTCCTGACATGTCTGATGTAATCTTCTGAATGCAACCCCTTGAATATATATTCACTCATATATCCCGTTGTAGGAACTGGAGCACCTGAACACATCCTTATTTGTTATCCTGTTCAATCAACCTTATGTACCAGCAGCTTTGCCTCAGCATCAATGCCTTGGGCACAGTTCCTCATGCTCTATGCACTGATTCAGTACCCTGCACTTTGCTGTGAATCTAACATTCCTTTTTCTTTCTTCCCTTGAGGGCAAAAACCAATTTTCTGGTAATAGTTTGCCTTTTTTTTTTTTTTTTTTTTTTTTTTTTTTTTTTTTTGATGAAGAAGATATTGTTTTTATTTGTAGAGGTGTACATTTACCTTTCATGTTATTTTCTTTTCCTTGTTAACTAAAAAGCTATTGCAAGCATTTCTTTTTCCCTTGGTGGATTTTTCCACATAATTAGCGAGAAATGGCAATTGCATCATGTACTTGTGCTGTAGACAAATCACATTCAAGCATTGTGAAAAATGTAGTGTCATTTCCCACCAAACTTAATGAACAATATTGTGTCACCTACTGAGTGGCAATCTGTAAAACGCTGGCAGCCCAGGAGTTGATGCAGAATGGTAATTTGGTGGCTGATGTTCTCTGTTTACTTACAAAGCCTAAGTAATATAAATTTGTATTCCACAAGATTATGTATGGAACATAATTTTTATTTCACAGAGTCCTTTCGGGAGGAGCTGTCATGGTTTTGGTCTGTCTGAAAAACCATCTATCAAGCAGCCTCAGGAGTAAGAGTCATACATGTGGGCCAGCTTTAGCCAGCCATCTCAGGTGACTGGCAGCAGAGTAGCCAGGATGCTCATCTTGTGCTGCCCATTTGCCCTTTGTCCCAGCTTGCTGATTGAAGCTGGCAGCTTTAGGGGTGCAAATAAATTCCCATTAATAGTGGAACTGGGATCAGAAACCTAGTAATTTCTAAAATTACTCCAGCCTGAGAGGACTAAGATAAATGGGTGTTTTGGAGGATAACAAGTCCTCAACCTTTTCAGTTAAGCCTTCCAGCAAACACATTTAGGTTTTGTTAAGATGAAGGAGAGCAACACTCACTGTCCCGTTCACTATCTCCCCAACCCAACCAGGTAAAGCTGAGGACTCAGAGTAAAGGAAAGTCATACAAAATCCTGTTCTGTGCACTGAGTATAGTGTCTCTTAAACAAAGCAACACTTCGTTGCTGCCACACCATGCAACAGATCCTCATGCAGTTGGTGTGGAAGGGCACATGCCATTTGGGTGGAACAAAATAGGATGCAATGGTGAAAAAAGTAATTCTCAGTCATTTACTGTTATCTGTTTGACAACCCTAATAGCAATAATTTAATAAACAAGTCAATATTTTTTTTACAGGGGACAGTAAAAGGTCAGTTCTTCACTATTAAGAGAACAAGACTTGTATTCCACATGTCCAGGGTGTTGTACATGTAGTATGTGCAACATCCTGAAGATAAAATCTGAGTTTAACCGCATTCTGTCTCAGGAAGAATATGAAGGCCTGACCCCATGGTCCTTCACAAACAAGGGAATTACTCCAGTGGACTTCCATCTAATACATATGATGCTCTATCAGGGATTAGTTAGGTTAACTTCAGTCTCTTCTGAAATCAGTGAAATTGCTCATTATTTACCTGGGTATAGCAGAGTAGGAAATCCAGCAGCTTATTTCTGCAGCCAACCTTAGCTCTCCAGTCTGCAAACTCTCAGCCTGGTCATAGAAGATCACCCTTGCTATGTGCTTAGAAATCAATGCGGCAGAACTTTCTTTCTACTCTTGCCTTTCATTGTAAATTTACTGCAATATTTAACAGCTTTCAGCCAAAGAAATCTTTCATACCTTCATTGAAGAAGCCACTTTAACAATTACCTGTTAGGTTACATGGAAGAGCACAGGAAACCAACTGTTATTTTTTTTTTTAATGGAATCAGAATCAGTACCCTTTTAAACATATGATTTTTCTAGCAGCGTCAAAGTTGTGGGTGTCAAGGGATGTGCTATACTCCTGATTATGGGATGGGAACCCGGGTGTGATGTTGGACACACTGGCCTCTTTTCTTGTTCCAGTTTCCTATGTAGCTGTGAATTATAGCTGGAAAAAAACAGGGCCGGATGGCTCCTTACAGGTCACCTACTTGTCCTTTTACCCAAGGGAAAATGAACTGTAACTATGCCATCCCTGAAACATGTTTATCCAATGTGTTCTTTAGGATGATAGGGATGAGCAGGTCTCAACCGTGGCCTTGAACTGCTGAGGCCTGAACAACAGGCCCTGAGCCAGAGTTGACTTCTAGACAAACCTTCCAACCTAATGTTATATTTAGCCATGTGTCTGCTTATTAGCCAACATTCTGTATAGTACGACTACACTTGTATAAACATGTATGCTTGTTAGTAAGATACATTGGTATGCACTTATTAGTGAAGATTTGTGTTTGTTCATTAATGAGATATAAATGTATCTATTTTCCTGTATTTAGAGACTGGTCAAAGCCATGCAAATAGATGACTGGCCTTGTTCGACAGTATATGGTCTAAATTGACTCCCTTGATTTTCCTCTGAGCCCTGGTGAGGCTTTGGGTGAAACCCAAGGAGAGAAGAAAGCCAGATATTTTCCACACTGATGTAAGCTTGTTTGTTTAACAATATAAAAGCTGGACTCTTTTGCAGCGATGATGAAAACCCCACCTATGAGTGGACGCACTGAGTAGAATTTCTCAGTTCCCAGGAGTGGTTCTCTGACCTTTCGCTGTGACCGAGGCTCCCCAGCTGACGTACGGGTCTGGATGGTGGTAATATATTAAAGAGTAACTGGTGATTTATCTTTCTTAATCACTGTAGACACTCTTTGTATTAATGATTAGGTGCATTGCTAAGCTTATCCTTTTGTAGTTATTTTCTTCTTTTGTAATTCTTTGCTATTTTGCACTATAGTAAATTAATACACTTGTTCCTTAAAGTTAGCATCTGTATTTCTTGTGCTGACCCTTGTCCCTTGACAAAAGAGGCCTCACCTGCCCTGAGCTGGTTCTGAGTATTTTCCACAGGTTTCCTGCTGGTTCACCTTCAGTTTATTCACTCATGACATGACAATATTTTTGAATGAATTTGACTTTTCTTCATCCTGTGTTCCTCTCTAGCTTTAGTCTTTCCTGAGCAGTGCTTCATCTTTTTGTCTGTATATTGTGTCTGTAAAAGGAAATGATGGATGTATGGAAGTATAAATATTATTCTAAGGAAAAACAGAAATGTTTTTCCGATTTTGTTGGTTTGCTTTTGGCTTGGTTGTTCGTTTTTGGAGTTTTGTTTGTTTTTCTGTTTTTCTTGTTGTTGTCTTCGTTGAAATGTGTTTCAACACAGGAAGTTGGGAAAAAAGGGAAGCACTTTTCATCTTAGTTTGGCTAACTCGTAGGAAAATTCCCAGCTGTACCAGTTCAAAGCCATTATCATGCCTCTTGGTTGCCTGGATAATACAAATTAGCTGGATTCATTGTGACTGGATGCATCAACTATCATGTGCCCCTATGGTAGGAGGAACATGGAAAGTGACTTATCTTTTTACTCAAATATAAGTCTGGTTCAGCCACCCTCAGTTTGAAATAAGAAGAGAACGTGGCACTTCAGGCTGGTTCAGTAGATGAATAAAAAATTTTAGCATTTGAAGCTAAAATTCAACATGGACAACTTGCACCAGATTTATGAAGACATGCAAACCCAGAAAAAAATGATATTATTTATAGGAGAGTATCACAGATGGAACAGATTAACTGAGATCATGGCCACATCTTTTTAAAATTCAGTAGCAGGTCTACATTTCAAGAAGTAGTTCCTTTCTGTCTTCTGTCAGCTTAATTTCAGTAGGGCTAAATTCCTGTTTTCAGACTGATTTGCACAGATGGATTATCTGGCAGAATGTAATACAGACGCCTGAAGAATCAGATTTCTGTAGCTGATTGCCATAATTCACATCATATTTGAAGCTGTAAAATTTTGCAGCAGAAGGAAAATAGAGAAGAGAACATGGGAAGCAGAAGAAATTCCAAGGTAATTTCAAGATCATTAAAGTCATGAAAAGGAGATTCGTTTCCATAGCCTTTGGTTTGGGCCCATAGGAAACAATTTACGAAAGCACAAGGACATTGGGATGAGTTTGTCTCTGCAGTTTATTACAGATAGTGGGATTACAGCAAGAGTAAATTTAGTGGAGTCATCAGTCTCTCAAAGAACTCCTCAACATACTTCCCCTTCCCTCCTTCTATTTTGCTGTTCCTCCTCAGCACCTTGATTTTGCAACATGTGGAGTAAGAGGCACACACCATTCAGGTGAGATTGAGTTGGGGTATTGAAGACTCATCTGATTAATGTGTTACGGGAAAGGAGAGTAGGTCAGGGGAGGAGAGGTGACATCAGGGAAAGTTCACCTAAGGGTCCTCTGCTTGAGAGCTGCAGGCACTATCAATTTCTCCTAGTGTTCCCCGCACCTGTGAAAAGAGTGGAAAAGAGGATTTCTCCAAGCCTTTTGGACACATAAGTATTGCTAAACCCTTGAGAAATAAACCTCCCGGAGGCCATTCCAGCTTCTTCTGCAAGATAGTAAAACACAAGACACAATTCTCCAGAATTCAGCGTAGGATTCAATTTGAAATTATGAAACCTCAGTGTAGAGGACCAAGAGCTGTAGTGCCAAGGATCCCATTGTAGGTAATGATATCCCAGCCGAGACATCCCTGGGGTGGAGGGAGCTGCTCCGTGGCCAAGCACTGGAGACCTTCGTGCCTGATTGAGTGCCAGCTCAAAATGTCATTTAAGTTGCCTGGCCTCCAGAAGGCCATGGTCCTGGGGAATTCTGCCAGCTGTGCGTGGGTGCCTTGGGCGTCTCATGGCATCCTAAAGAGCACTAAATCCTTGTGTATGGAGAACTGAGTCAAGCAATAGGCAAATATGTCAGAGTGAACTAAATTATTCTCTGGGGTCTGCTGGCTGTACTTGCTCAGGATTCAATCCAGTTATCAGCGTATAGGTGCCTAGTGCTGACCAAGATGTCCTTGAGTATCTAAGACAACCACATGGGCTGATACCCATGGCATAGGAACCCACAGGAGTGCTACATGGCCTATGTAGCAGCAGCTGGGGACCCACATGTGTCAAATGGCACTGAACACCTAATCTGAACTGAGCTCTGTATGTCCACTGACTGCAGTCGGAACTCAGTGCCTAACTCACATGTAGACTTCTCTACACTTCTCAAGTGCACGTGTATACTCTGCAGCTGCTGGCTACTCTGGGTTAGCTACCCTTATCTCCTTCACTAACCATACCTTGAGACAGAGGTATCAGCTGATAAACCCAAAAGACTCAATCACTAATTAAACACTGTTGTGACTGTAGAGTATATCCTTACATTCGAACAAATGAGGCAAAAATGATGGAATATGGACCAAAACTTTTATTCTTAGGCAAAACAAAGTTCAGAGTTGTTGGCAGTGCTGGTGAGGAGCATTACTTCACATTGAATAATTACTTAATACTGTGTAATCATGCTAAGATATTGTAGTCATTTCTCAGGAACTAATCTCTAACCAGAGAGAATGATAAATTGACTGATGTCCATTGATTTGTTTGTGACAGTGGTTAAAAAGTATAAGTTATCGAAGAACTGTTTTAAGCAACACAACTTCACCGATTATATATTTCATCTATCTTGCTAGGTTGATTTCCCTCTATATTATTAACTCTGAATCTTGGCTTCTCCTAACAAAGAGTTATTTCTAAATCCAGTATTTCCATTACACAGTTAATTCCATCTGTTTTTTGCACATGTGCTGGTTACAGCTGAAAAGTCAGTGTTGACAACATGGGGGTGTGTGAAGTGCCAAATATAGGAGATGAGGTACCCCCAAATGCTGACTGACTAGTGTCAGACTCCCTTTATATACTGCAAACATGCTGGAGAAATAAATGTCACCAGGACACCAGATCACCTGGGACATTTTCTTTACACATCCAAGACTTCCTGTGTGGGGTCTTTGTATCTGTGGGCAGATACATCTGTATCATGGCAGGCAGACTTCACTTCTCCTAACTCTGTTCATCCAGAAGTAAGGTCTAGGCTAAACTTTTGAAATAGCCTTTGGCAATGGCAAAAGAGGCAAAGACATTTCAAAGGGTGATCCACTTCTCCCTTGACTAGAGAAGGAACTTAAATCTTTAACTGAGGCTGGATACCTAACTTTTAGATAGCTGAAGTTGTGTGACATTAATATCTCCAAAGGCCAAAACCTGTAGGAATATTTGCAAGAGCTCTGGAGCCTTTTCCTTCTGTATTTAGAAAATTGCTGCATCTGCTGTGATTTTAAGTAAAGGCTTATTGTCAGTAAAATTGAGACTTCAGTAATAGGCCTGACATTTAAAATTGTCTTAGTGAATTGAAAGACTTGGAGACACCATTTAAATTCTGTGTCTTTCTATCTGTGCACTGAGTGGTTCAGTTACTAATTTCTGTATAGTGTAGCAGGTTACTCAGCCTATTATCTTACTCATTTCATCTAAAGCAGAATTTGAGACTGACAAGTACCACTGTGCATAACATTATCAATCACTACCACTCTTTCTGAAGTTGCCTTAATTGTGCTTCATTACTTGTATCAATATCTTCTATTCCAGGACTTTAAATAAAATTATCTTAGTTTTGAAGGTACTAGTGAAGAGGTTGGCTTGGACTTCGGCACCTCTGGAAACTGTTTAACAGTGAAAACAGTTTGCCAAAATGCAGAAAGATTACTGTTTTCTTGTTCTATCTGATATTAGCTTTTCTCCAAGTATGATTTTAACATTTGCTTTCCATTTCAATGAATTATATGTAATGAATTGTATTTTGATCATTGTCTCTGATTTTAGGGTGTGGTTTGAATCTCCTAAAGAGACCTTGATTTTTAGTCATATGAACCTACAGCTTCTTTTTATTGGCACCAAGATCCTTGATTTTCCGCTTTGGGTTCCCTTCTACAAATCCAGGGTTATTGTTTTAAATAATAAGACATAACAAAAGTACTAATAAATAGGCAATTGTTACTAACTGTGCCCTACATTTGATTATGGTGACAAAGCATTGTAGGAGCCATTGGAACGATCAAATACTAAAGTGCACATCTTGGCCAGCGCTCTTCAAAGCTGACAAATCACTTGAGACATCTTATTTCCTAAGCACACACCTTGACACCTTGACAAAAATTGCTGGATTTAACATTTGCGCCAGCTCCCAAACTCTGAAAATCAATTCCTTTCATTCAGTTGCACTAAAGCTCCAGAAACATTGACCGCTAAATGTACTGATCTTAAATTCAGGAGGAAGAAAGCACGCTTCTTCCTTCCCAAGCTATTTTTTCAATCAATCAGATTAATGAGAAATCTTGGCTTAGGTAGATATTTTCTTTTGACCTTGAATATTAAATTTGGCTCTGGCAAGAAACACCAGTCAGAATTGAAATATACATACTTGGGATTTCAAGGTTTGTGTTTGTATTTGTTCCCTTTATCTGGTGCCAAGAAGTCTTTTTTTTCAGAATTATTTCTCAGTTCCTTTTCATTGAATATGTAAAATTCTACCTATTGCAGAGAATGATCTCCCTTTTGATAGGTATTTTTGCAATATCTTTTGCCCCCTTCCCTTTCACATCCCAATTCTACTGAAAAAATTTGCAGTTATGATCCACAACAAAAGTAATTCAGTTTTCCAAACACTTTGTTGAGAAATCTGATTACCTCAAAACAAGCTACAGGAGGCTTGTATTTACAAAGTGTGTTTTCAAGATCAGAGAATAGAGTTGTGGTATGAAGTTGATTAAGGTTGCTATGATACAATCTCGTATCCAAGGATTAAGATTTTCTTTAAAAAGATGAGGAAGAATCCCACTACCTATGGCTCCAAAACGTATCTCTTACACAGAAGGACATTTAGCCTACTATTTAGTCTTCTTGTTTTAATGTGTAAGTCTGAGAGCTCCATCAGACTGCTTCTTTTCAAAGCCTCTTTTTCTTTTCATATTGTTGCTGGTAGCTGGTGGGAACTTCCCCTTTCCAATGTGAGGCTCAATTTTTAGTGAGAGAACTTTTTTCTCCTTTGGTTATTGGTCAGCTCTAGACAGCTCAGAACTTGGCCAGCTTGCTGCCTGTCACAAAGCCTGTAGGTAGGCACTACTCCTATAACACTGAAAGCTGCAGCATTCCCATTACATGGCAATCCCTTGCATACCTGAGGTGATGGCTGATGAGCAATAGGCAATAGCTGCAGAACAACATGGAGGAGAGAGCAGATGTGGAAATGTTCTTGCTCTCAGGTATGAACAAACTCCACTGTCTCCTGAGTGAACAGAAATTGAAAGGGTTGATGAGATTTGGAAGATTTTAAGAGACATTATTGGCCAGTAGGTAAAAGCAGGCTACTATCTCCACTTGAGATTTCCTGCTTTTTCCCACTGTCCTGTAACACATCTTGGAATAAAAGTGATGATGCAGGAACAGTCAGTCAGTAAGAAAAAACTACTCTTAGATTAGACTTCCATCAGAAAAGTCAAGAACAATTTGTTTGATTTTTGGAGTAGGAGGCTTTGTGCCATCTGCAAATTCAGATCCTGTATCCAGTTTTAGGTCAAATTTCTCAAGCTGGCCTTCAGATACCGAAGTCACCAGAATAAGTGACTGCTTTTTAAAATGTGGACAATAATCCCAAATGCTTCACATTATGATCAGAGTATGCACAATTGAGATTCAATGGAAGAGACATGAATATTAAGAGATTAGGAGATGACTTAGTGGATTTGTCCGCTGTTACTCAGAGTTCATCACCTAAGTGGAACCTAAAGTTTCAGCTTACTTGTGGAATCTGCATCGTGATGTGAATGAAGAGTTCACAGAAATGGTTTGCCAGACATTTCAATGAGCACATCCCTTGGAAGCACATGTACAGGAATTGCTTCATTGACTCACTGGACTGTATCATGTTTTAAGCATTAAACTGGCAGTTTAAAGCAATTAAAGGATATGCCCATTTCTAAGTGCTGATATAAAGAATATAGTCAACATCTTTAAAAAAAAGTGTACTATTACAGCATACTTTGTGACAGATTTCAGTCTCTTACACTTCATGAATTATTAGCAAGTTTGACAGTGTAGGAAGGCTCTGATCTAGCTAGTCCAGGGCTTCAATGTTTCCAAAAAATAGCAGACAGGAATTCCTTTAAAAAAATGAAAAAACTTTCCTCCCTGCTTTGGGCCACAATCAGGACGAGTGTAATTGCCATCCCCACATCATTTTCAGCAATTTCCTATTTGTAAATAGAACTTTTCTGTTTTTTTAATCACCAAGGAGCCAGTACTGCAAAGAGAGAATAAGCTGTTTATAGGCATACCTTTTGTACAGGCTGATTAGGAGCCAGACACCAGCTGCCAAAGTCAGTGTGAAGCTTCTGACTGAGCCTGATGTCCCACACTGACACACGAGCACATGATGTGGGGGTGATGAGTGCCTTGCTAGCAGGCGTCCACCAGAGACACTCCTGCAGCTTTTTTATTATCAAAGACTGATTGTGGGGATGAACTTCCCAAACTCAACACATCCTGACAGCATCTTGACAGGATACTGGGTCTGTCTTCCTGTTAGGTTCAAAATATGTTTTTTCTATTATTTTTCAATTTTTTTTTCTTCCCTTCTCTCCCTTGACATTTCTTTAATGAAATAAAAGGGTCTGTAGCTGTCTGTCTGAAGACAACCCCTTCTCTGCTTCTGAAGACAAGCAGACGGTACTTTTGGTATAACTTTCCGGTGTTAAACCCTAGTTTGAAGAAGCTTATGATTCACAGAACATATATAAACACTACCTACCCACTGTTCACCACCTCTCGCTGTTATACAATCTCTCAAGTCTGATAAACACTTCTAGGGCTTTGTCATATTCTCTTTGTTCAGGTATGTGAACACTCTTCTGGAGGATAACACATAATTGATATAGTTTGACTTCCATTGTACTGCCGATTTAAATCCCCATGGAGGATCCTAGTTTATCAGAGGAGAGAAGTCTTCCATTTAGGAAAAAAGGTCTTAGTTCAGTACAAACCGCTCTCTGGTGAGGCTAAGGGGAAAATAAAGAAAGCTATTTTAGTGAAAAAATAAAGCTGGGAATAAAGAAAAGGTCCATCATCAAGACTTGGAGACAAATAACAGAAAAATGTCACCTCTAGGCCAGCTACACAGACTGTTGCAGGAGAAAACACTTTAATGGCAGAAAGACAGCAAGCTATCAGAGAGGGAAATGATCCTGTTGGTAGACTTCTTCCACCCAGTGAGGACTCTACATTGGACATACTCCCCTTAGAGTACCACAGGAAATTTCTCCCCATGGGTAGGGAGAGGTCAGCTAAAACGGAAGATGCTTTGGTTGTCAAGCATGTAGATAACTGGGTTTGTGATGCCAGCTGGTTGCAGCAGTGGGAGATCTTGTAGATCTCTACATAAACCTTTAGAGAGTAGCTACACAGTGGTCTGCCATTTCCCATGGCCATCTTTGCTGAAATGCTCCCACATGGCAGTACAGAAAGACTTACAATCAGTCTCAGATTTTGACTCAGAAAATGAGATAAAGCAATCATACAGAGTTCACACATGGGAAGCTTTTGAAAATGTGGGTTCTGCAATTAGAAATGCTAGAAATGGAAAGTAGCATTGAAAGTGGAAAAAGTTGTATGGGAGATTAATAAACAACTGTGAGAAAGCCAAGAACTATAGTATCTGAAAGGCATGTCCTCTGGAATGAAGGCATGAAAAACAAGACCTTCAGATGAGCGGTGGTGCAGAGACTGATAACCCGTGAGACAAACAGTGAAGAATAGTCTGAAGAAAAAATTCCTATTTAAATAAGGTCCATGAGCACGAGACCATGTCCCCCTGTACCCCCCACACAGAGGTAACTGTATCAAGGGGTGTGTGTTTCCATTGAAGTACTAGAAGTCTAAAAGCTGAAATCAGTTAAATTTGAAAGTTGACGTACTAGACACCTCAGAACTGGAAATGAAAATAATAACCATTGTGATGTTGTAACAACTATATAAAAAATACTACCAAAAAAAAAAAAAAAGAGAGTGGCTGCCCAGTTCTAACAGTGGTATTTTGTGTTAAAACAGACACGAAGTCAAATCACATGAATAGTTTAAGTGATTGACTCAAAACACAAACCCACCATGCATGAAAACTGGATTTAAACAGCAAAAATGCAATATTAAGACTATACTTCAGCCCAGGATGGGTGGATAAAATGACTTCAATGATGACAAATGCAGAAAACCCAGTAAGAATGAGATACATGAGTTGCTTTATATAAATTAAGTACCTGCAATATGATTGCAATGTGATGTTGGAAATATATTTGTAGATTGCACCATAGAGGAGCTAGTCAGAGAAGAGACAGGTGAAGCAGAGGCTCTCCACTGAATCTGGAGCTGTGCACAGGCCTGGGTTTAAAATCCTACTGTCAAAGTCACAATGTTCAACTAAGAAAACCCCAAAATAACCAAACCAAATAAATAACAATATAAATATGATTAGATATGAAAGGGTTAAGTGTTCACAGGTGACATAGAAATGAAAATACCACAGATGTGAACAAATGCATGATTCCTCTCAAAATCATCAGTAGGAAGACCAACCAAAAAAACTACCATCAAACTACTGTGGTTTAAGATCGAGATAAGGATATCAAATTAGCATGGGAGCTAAGACAATCTGGTTCATGTACTTGAGTTTCCAAAAGGCTTTCAGGAAGATCCAACACTAAAGACTCTTTAAACATAATAAGTTGCCTAGGATCAAAGAACACATTTGCTCATGGATTAATAACTCGTTTAAAAATAGGGAAAAAATGGAGACATGAATATAGAGGTATTCAAAGACTTTTGAATCTTTGTGGGAGTTATTAAATCTCTTACTGGAGGTGGGAAAGTGTCAGATAAGTATTTTGAGGAAGGTCATAGCTGTACTTTCATGTAAGAGCATTTCTTCTCAGAGTGACATGTGATAAATGAAACAAATGTCTCTTAGTGGCATAAAAGCAGTAGTATGTCAGGACCTCACAGGATTTCACTCAATTTCTTCTTTTCCAGTTTTGGTCCTGTCAAGTCTTTCAGTGAAAGTGATTCTGCACTGTGAAGACTGGTGTTTCTATTCTTCTTTTTTTTTTTAATGTATTTGGCTGAAAAAGAAGCTTTCCATAGAATCCATAGAGTCATTTAGGTTGGAAAAGACCTTTAAGATCATCAAGTGCAACCACAAAACTAACACTGCCAAGCCCAGCACTAAACCATGTGTGCCACATCTACGCATCTTTTAAATACCCCCAGGGATGGTGACTCCACCATTTCACTGGGAAGCATGTTCCAGAGCTTGGGAACCCTGCCCACAAAAAAATTTTCTTAATATCCAATCTAAACTTCCTCTGGTACAACCTGAGGCCATTTCCTTTTGTTCTGTCACTTGTTACCTGGGAGAAGAGACCAATCCCCACCTGGGTACAACCTCCTTTCACGTAGTTGTAGAGAGTGGAGAGTGATAATGTCACCCCTGAGCCTTCTTTTCTCTAGGATAAACAACCTCAGCTCCCTGAGCTGCTCCTCATCAGATTTATTCTCCAGATCCCTCCCTAGCTCTGTTGCCCTTCTCTGGACATGCTCCAGCANATCATCAAGTGCAACCACAAAACTAACACTGCCAAGCCCAGCACTAAACCATGTGTGCCACATCTACGCATCTTTTAAATACCCCCAGGGATGGTGACTCCACCACTTCACTGGGAAGCATGTTCCAGAGCTTGGGAACCCTTTTCACAAAAAAATTTTCTTAATATCCAATCTAAACTTCCTCTGGTACAACCTGAGGCCATTTCCTTTTGTCCTGTCACTTGTTACCTGGGAGAAGAGACCAATCCCCACCTGGGTACAACCTCCTTTCACGTAGTTGTAGAGAGTGGAGAGTGATAATGTCACCCCTGAGCCTTCTTTTCTCTAGGATAAACAACCTCAGCTCCCTGAGCTGCTCCTCATCAGATTTATTCTCCAGATCCCTCCCTAGCTCTGTTGCCCTTCTCTGGACATGCTCCAGCATGATGTCTTTCTTGTAGAGGGGGCCAGAAACTGAACACAGGATTCAAGGTGTGGCCTCACCAGTGCCAAGTGCAGGGGGACAATCACTGCCCTGGTCCTGCTGCCCACACTATTTCTGGTACAGGCCAGGATGCCACTGGCCTTCTCAGCCACCTGGACACACTGCTGGCTCATGTTCAGCTGCTGCCAACCAACAACCCCAGGTCCTTTTCCACCAGGCAGCTTTCCAGCTACTCTTCCTCCAGCCTGTAGCACTGTATGGGGTTGTTGTGACCCAAGTGCAGGACCCAGCACTTGGCCTTGTTGAACTTCATACAATTGGCCTTGGCCCATCCATCCAGACTGTCCAGAACCCTCTGCAAAGCCTTTCTGCCCTCTATAAGATCAACACTGGTGACAAACTTTATGTCCTCTGCAAACTGACAGAGTGCACTCAGTCATGTTGTCCAGGTTGTTGAACAGGGCTGGCTGCAAAACTGTGCCCTGGAGAACACCACTAGTGGCTGTTCCCCAGCTGGATTTAACTGCATTCACCACCACGCTCTGGGCCTGGCCATCTGGACAGTTTTTTCCCCCAGAGAACAGTGCACCTGTCCAAGCCACTGGCAGCCAGTTTTTTAAGGAGAATGCTGTCAGAAATGGTGTCAAAGGCTTCACTAAAGTCCAGGTAGAGAAAAACCACAGCTTTTCCTTCATCCAGTAAGCAGGTGACCTCGCAACTGAAGTCTGTTCAGTGAGGACCTGCCTTTCACAAACCCATGCAGTCTAGGCTTGATGTCCTTGGTTGTCCTGAACATGATGTGTGACTCAGGATGATCTGCTTCATGACTTTTCCCAGCACCAAGGTTGGACTGACAGGCCTGTAGTTCCACAGATCCTCCTTTTGACCCTTCACATTGATGAGTGTCACATTTACCAACTACCAGTCACTTGGGACCTCCCTGGTTAGTCAGGACTGCTGATAAATTATTTTGCTTCTGTTTAGGTTCCTGAAGGCAAATACAGTAATTCTAAAACCTGACCTGTCCAGGCATCTCATTAAGAAGTTAATATGTCCCACATCTCAGGACAGGAATTCACCCTGCAGGAGAGTCTCTGGAACTGTAGAGCTCCATCACCTCTGCACCTCCACTCAAGACGGAGGTCAGTGCTGCAACCTTCTCTGGTGGCCTGTACCCCTCTGAATGAAGGGTCCCTGGGTCATGATGTCTCTCAAAGCTCACATTGACCTCCCAGAGACAGTGTGTCCAGTGTATTAGTGTACATGGGATGTAGAGGTGGCTGTGATGAGCATTCCATTGCAAAGGCTCCTCGCAGATGAGTGTTGTTCTGGGTGGGGCCAGTCATGCACCAGGCACTATGGGGACATGCTGTAGAGGCCCCTGGTGCTGAGGTCTGATGGAACATATCCTGATGCTGCAGAGCCCACAGGACAAACACTCATGCATGGACCTAGGCTGTCCTCAAGCTCCAGGACGAGTGGCAGGAAGCACTGATTTGGATATTTGAGACTCATTGGCCTGGGTGGTGCAATGCTCAGAAACACTGTTTGGGTCTCTACTGTAATTTGCAACAGGACTTTCAAACTCTGCTTTGGGTCCTGAAAGATGAGGGCAGGGGACCAAATTTTTTTCCTCGGTGCTGAGAAGAATGCAGTGGGAGGCAGAACTGAGGCTTCATTGACTTTCTCACTGTGAGCTACAATGAATGCAAACCAGTCATCTGTCATTGAAAATTTTAAGAATTATTAAAAAAATCCCAGATACGTGTTTTGGTATTAAAATAAATCCATGAAAAAATAAAGTAGGTTGTGATGAGAACTTTCAAAATGTGTTCTCTTATTTTGTGCAGCCTACATCATGAAGCTAAAAATGATACTTACGTTTCAGTGTTGCTGTGGTTACTGATACTATTCTTCTGAATCTTCAGAGGAAATGAATTGATCATGTTAAGAAAGAGGGTGTATACAGGAGATAACCTTGGACCTTCATGATGGTTTCATTTACATTGGTCTAATTTCAAACTTCCATGGCCTAATCTACACTTAGCCCAAGTAGGTGTAGTTTAATTTTTGGGGTTTTGTACAGAGAAGTTAAAATCGTAACAGACAAGGTTCAAAGTTTTGGCCCGAACTCCCAGAAGACAGAATTTGTTGTTCATTTACTATTGCTTCCCAAAGCACTCTATGAGATAAACACTTCATTGAATGTTCAGGTAGACTTCCCCATTTAATTTCATTAATTCCATGTATCTAAGAATAGAGAAGGTACTTTTTCTTTTGTAGTAAGGATGATCTGGCAAACAAAAAATATTTATTCTTTGAAGCCTTTTCTTTCTACTTTCTCCCAAACCCACACTGACTCCATGTGCTATTTGCTGTGAATCACAGCACCACAGGATAGCTCAGGTTGAGAGGGAGCTCTGGAGATCTCTGCTCCAAACCTCCCGCTCACAGCTGGTTGACACTGGCGTCAGACTGGGCTGCTCAGGGCTTCATCCAGCTGAGGCCTGAAAATCTCTTAGGACGAAGTCTTGGTTCCTGCCCCCAAACATTTGTGATTTCCGTGTACAGGAGAGACAAAAAGCAGAAAGCGATTAGGACCATACAGAGGGCTGGTGACAGAGCCAGGAGCAAAGGCCTGATCTCTGGTACTCAAGTTAAGTCAACAGAAGTCAGCAAACTGTTCCACAGAGACTGATTTTATGTAGTTCCCAATTTCTCCAGAAGCAGTACAGCCAAGCAGCCCTTCTCTCTAGGCAGGCCTCTCCCTGGGGAGGGCAGTCATGTGACGGTTAAGAAGACAATCTCATAGCTTTGGTGCCAAAGCAACTCAGGCACATTTAGCTTGTGGCTGTGCTGGGAGAAGCTGAGTACATTAAAGCAGACATGGTTCTGCATTAATTTCCTTCCTGGTTGTGCTGGATGAAGTGGCTTATGGCTGTTAGTATGTAATGGTGGAGCAATGCCCCAGGGGAGGAAAGATAAGAGGTGCTGCTGCTTGACGATAATGCCTTTCAGCAGCGAACTGCAAGTAGTTTGAGTATGTGAATGATTTAAAACCAGGAGACATGCGGAACTGGCCTTGTTCACCGTAGGTTTGTGCCGTAAACACGTTGTGCTGATGACACTCAAGGCATTAAGTGCATTGGAAGCCTACTCATGGCAGCTTAGAGCTAATGCATGTCTCATCCTACAGTCTCACTTACTAATGAGACCATTTGTTTCTGGGCTGGAGAAGGTGAAAGCATATGCAGTGATTTGCTACTAACACAATATTGTAGAGATGGCTTAACTTTGTCTAAACCTAGTTTAGCTTAAATCATTTGGGTAGTTGTTTGAATTCACACACACAATGCTTGTATTGTTTTCATTAACTGTGTTTGGAAATCACTCTGGCTAAATCAGGGCATCCCCTGGTGTGATATAATGAGGTCTCTCCTCAGATGAGTTACATTGATATAAAGAAGCTATACAAGAATGATCAATGCAGCACAAAATTGTCTGTAAATAAGCCTTAAGGCACAGCAGATTTAGATGGCCTGCTCAGGCATTTGCTCTGGTTTAATTAATTTGGTTTGTTAATTGAATTCCATTAAATTACTGAAAGTTTTGATTTTAGACAAAGCCTCAGGCTCTGGTCTTCTGTTTGGACCTGTCAATAGCACTGGCTGAACTGCTTTGGGTGAACGCTTTATTTGCAACAGTTGGTCATCATCAGATTATTAGTGAGTATGACCCAGTTTGCAAAATGGTTTCCCTGAAAAGCAGATTCAGGGCTGATGACGAGGTGGTCTCTTGTTTATGGTCTCTGAGCTCACTGGCTATAGCAGAACTCAGGGTAAGACCCAAGTTCACCTGAAATTGTTAGTCCAAGGGGATGTGAACTGATAGCTCCTCAGCTGAGAAAAAAGGTTTTCTTCTTCCTCAGCTTTGAGAGCTATGTGTCCTGTAATGCCATTTCTTTTAGCATTGGTTTGCAGAGCAGCTTGGAGTATCATGGCTGTGGCTACCCCGAGACCAAGGAAAATGAGAGTGGGAAAGCAAGAGGATCGTTTTGACTGAGGTCAGGAAATACAGCCTTGTCAGTGCCCCATCTGGGAACCGTGTCAGTTAGGTGGCTGTGCCTTTTCTGAGCAAGAGCTGTGGGCTGTGCTGGCTCCTTCTCAGACATGAGGTGACACTTTAATTTGGACTGGAAGAGACTTAAAATGGGTGAAGATCTGATGTGGAGATTGAACCCCATGTTCTAACTCATTGGGTCATTGTGTTTCTACTCTGTTTGCTTGAGGCATGTTAGAAATCAACAATCAAACAAACAAGCAAACAAAGACCTAGGAGTTTTGGACAAGAGGGTAAGTCATTGTAACTGGCTAATATAGTTATTTCTGTGAATTGAGTACTTACAAAAATGCAAAAAAGGGCCTTCATGTAGAAGTATACAAACGTAATGTAACTTGATTAAAGTACATATTTTCTTAGAGTGCCAAATAAGAGCAATGAGATAATCCAATGAGTAAACTGCAGCATTTCCTCGGAAATTTCTCCCAGGAATTACTGCTCTGGGAAGTTTCACTGTCAGTGATGATGGCAAATCTTTTGAGGTCTAGCAATTATGTGTGCCTCGTGGGAATAGCAATTTGTGTTACTAACCCTTTCATTTTCCTCCTCAGATGTGCTGTCTGGCTAAGCAATGCCTTCCTAGGGCAGCACATCTCTTGGAATGCCTCGTGGTGGTGGCACAACTACTTGCCATCAAAAAAGAGATTGATACAACCCAGGAAACACAGCCCCTCCAAACAGCCTGGTTCAGGGAGAAGGGAGAAGAGAGCCTTTATTTGGGCATGGTTGTGTTATGTCTCAGAGTGCCTGTTTGGTGCAAAGTGGGAAACACCTGACATGAAGTGGCTGACAACCGTTTCATGTTCTTGCAGCTCTGAGACACTGTCAGGACGATGTGAAACCCTTTCATTATCCTGGAGCCAGACCCTATATGAGGAGGGAGAGCCCTTCTTTTCACCGGTCAAGGGAGAGACGGGATAAGATGCCAGGAGGTGTGTAGCAGATGGACAGGCTGGGTATTTCCTGGAGGTACAAGTAGTGGCTTCCCCTGGGTCAGAGGCTGGACTGCACAGGGGACTGAGCTCTGCACCCTCCAAGGGTTTTTTGTTCTGCCAGCTTTGTGACTGATTGTGCTCCTGGCCGTGGTGTGCGGATGCAGCTGGGTGAGGGAATTAACACTTCCTTGGAAATTTTACTCATCTGATTTTTTTTTTTTTTTATGTTTCATTTGCCTCTCTGCGAGGTTGTATGCACCTGGCTGCATCCATATGCTGTTGCACGGGACTGGCGTTGCTCTTGGGGCATCTCGGGATCCCCGGGCCTCCTGTGACATTTCTGCAGTGACTGGACAGGTCTCGGGGGTGGATGTTCGGGTAGGGATCTTTGGAAGAGGGCCGGCAAGGTGGGTCCTCCTGCGGCTACGGGCCCTGCTCCCGCAGCACAGTGGCGGGTCCCCTGTACATAGGCAGGGCATTTTCCAGAAAAAAAAAGCAGAGCTGGAGTCTAACTGGGCTGTTTACGCCTTTAGGACGGCACCGTCTAGCGGGCTGTGTGGGTACTGCTGACCGCCGGAGGAGCTCCCGTCCCAGCCCATCCCCACCGCGGGGGACAGGCAGCGATGCTGCGGTCTGATCCCGCAGTCGGACAGGATGGATTTTGATCACTCCAGATGGCGTGGGGCCATATTAGTACTTTTTTCCAGATAGGCTGCCTTTTTTTTTTTTTTTTTTTAAATAACTTGTGGCTTTCTATTGCCGGTCCTTACTCGCCTCAGCCAGTGTTTTGCTCAGATTTTTAAGCTCCCCCTAGTCACCAGAAAGCATGGAGAAGAGAGAAGGAGAGGAAGAAGGAGGAGAGGGAAAGAGAGAGGGAGAGGAGATGAAATTGTTGAAATGTGCCAATGCAGATGCTGCAGATGGAGGGGAGAGAGAGTGCTGAAGTCCATAGACTTCATAGACTTGTGCCTGCAGAGGTGTTAGGCAAGATATGGAATGGTTAATTTTGGGGACAGAGGATAGAAGAGACAAGAACTACTCACTGAAAAATCAAACTCAGAAAGCCCTGAGCCATCTAATGCTATTTTGAAATTTTCTCTTCTTTGGGTGGACACTTGACTGCATGACTAGCAGAGGTGCACTGCAGTCTAAATTATTTTGCGATTCTAGTTTTGTTCTATATCTGTATTTTAAAACAACAAAATTCTCCTCTGATGGTATATGGTGTTTTGGGAATCATATTACTGGCATTAGCCTCATAGAACTGACCAGTTGCTTCTCTAAAGTACTGACACATCTGTCTGCAGCACGGGCACATTTCAAGTGTTACTGAGGTTGTCTCCTTTCCTTACAATTAGAGGACATTTTCTGACAGCTTTGGAAAGGAAAGACTACACTGCAGGGTCCAGCTGTCAAATTAGGGTTTTGAACATTGACTGCATGCCTGAAACTATATTTTAAGAAGCAGAAAAACATATTTGCTGATCACAAAATTGATCCCTCCTGGGGCAGAAAAGAAACACTTTAAATTTGAGGGAGAAGGACACAATAGATATTTCCTGGCCTTGCAGAGTTCACAGCAGTAGTGCTATTCCACATAAGCAAGACATACAGATTTCCAGAAAGATAGCAAATGCATGTTCCAGGAACAATTAAAGTGAGCAATAGCTGAATTTCTGAAAAAAAAAAAAGCTGCAAGATCAGTTAGTGCCTCCTGTTAACACAATTAATAGGTAAAGAGAAGTATTAATTAATTTTTGAGATCAGTTGGACTTAAAAGCACAAAGTGAGAGATGATATTGTTTGTTTGCTGGAGTAGTGATCCTGCCACTGATTTTGTCCCCTGGCAGTGGTTCAGGGTTACACATAGTTATTTAAGGGTACAGTGACTGAACAGTGATCTGTGCAAGCAGACAAGAGCTAATTGCTACAGAGGTGGACCATGTTGCACAGGTTAGGGTGCCCTGCTCAGTCCTGCCCTCCTCCCCTGTGCCCACAGTGGGTAAGGGCTTTACCACTTCTTTCACATTTTACAGAGTGATTTGGAATAGCTGCATATGCTTAAGTTTATAAAGGCATCAGAAATAGAAATGGTTGTGATTATTCAGCATAACCAAGGTATGTGAAGCAAGGAAAGGGAAAAGAAACCCAGAGAAGAAGACCACATCTGTCTATAGCATTGCATGGCTTTGGCACTCCCTGTTCAATAAAAAAGCATGCTTGCCCTTCATTAGTTTCCACATTATTAATGCTTAGGAAGAAAAAGTGAGCTCTGCAGGGATCTATGTGATGTGGGGAATGGCAAATGCCCAGTTCTGAAGCCCACAACAAGTATAAAGGCAGGACCACACTGGACTTTTAGCCTTGCTGACTCTGCCCCATCTCTGGCAGCTGGATTTTCTCTGGGGTGACATATGTCCACACCAGCATTCTCCTGTGTGCACCCTGGGGCAGAGCAGCCTCCTGAGAAGGAGGTCAGGGAAGCAGCCGGTGTGAGATGGCAGTTGGTACCTTGTTCCCAGCACCTATGGCAGAGCTGGACCTGCTGCCACACTGGCCATGGTCCTGCATCCCCTGTGAGCTGCTGAACTGAAAACTTGATATTAAGAAAAATAACTGAATTTAAAAAGAGATATCCCCTCAGAAGCAATATAAAGAAAAGGATTTGAGCTCCCCTGTGCCTTCTAACATAACCATGAAGCGGAGCAATTTTGCGTATTTATACTCTTATTCTATAGGCACCTGCTGAATATTTATTACAGTAATGTGTCTTGTGCCTTTCTGTCTGTTCATAAACAGCTCACTACCAGTGATTTGAGCATTCATTGCTTTAAACTGAAGCCAGTAGTTACTGAAAGAAAGTGCTTATTCCACTCAAGTTCTCCACATCTTCTGCAGAAAAGGTGATTAAGAGGTAACTGTAATTCTAGAATATGATAACGATGCTCTGCTTTGGAAATGAGCCATAATTGATTACCTGCCTTGGAGTGATTTGATTCTTGATGGCAGGTTTCAGACAAGCCAGCTCCCAGGTACAGATCTCCTTTGCCTTGTAAGAGAGGAAGCATCTGCATATATGGTTTTTAGCCGGCTCGGGGAGGCATAACGACGAGAGGGTAGACTCCAAGAAATGTTCAGAAGCTTTATTTATCTACAAGAAGGCTAATATCTATGCAGAGAGAACTAAGGCATCTAAACTCTAGCAAAAGCTCTAATACCTACCAGCAGACTCTGTATCCAAGGCTTCCCCAGGCTGACTGCCTGGAGAACCCTGGACACAAGGCTCTCTCTGGCCAGGTGTCTGACCAGGCAGAGGGTCTGCTCTCAACATGTCTGCTCTCTAAGAAAGTCAGAACATGTCTGCCTTCTAAGAAAGTCAGAATATGTCTGCTCTTCTTCTT
This sequence comes from Calyptomena viridis, assembly GCA_013390005.1. NCBI lineage: Eukaryota > Metazoa > Chordata > Aves > Passeriformes > Eurylaimidae > Calyptomena > Calyptomena viridis. Next base: position 105,960 of record WEIV01008400.1, read on the forward strand.
GCGCAGTTACAGATATATATATCAGACTATATTGTTTATATTAGTTGTCCAATGACTTGGAGCCAAGCTCTCCCTGTCCAACCAAGGCGAAAAAGGTCACAGCCAGTCAGGGCAACACTTCTGCTCATGCTCAGGAATATGTGGTCTGTAGAACAGGGCTACATGCATAGCTGAACTCAGCATTTCACAGCTGTGGGTCCTGGACCTCTGATGGTCTGTATGGTGTCAGTAAGTGCTCTGTAAGTTAAGAAGAAGGACTTACTATGTTTGCATGTAGGCAAGGAAAGAAATCAAATGAATGGTGGTGAGTCACAAATAACATTCCCTAGGGCTCAGTATTGGGGCCAGTCCTCTTTGATATCTTTATAGACAATCTGGACTAGGGGATAGAGTGTACCCTCAGCTAGTTTGAAGATAACATTAAGTTGGGTGGGAGTGTTGATCTATTGGAGGGTGGGAAGGCTCTGCAGAGGGATCTGGACAGGCTGAGGCCGATGGTATGAGGTTCAGCATGCCCGAGTGCCAGATGTGTCCTGCTGGACAGGAAAAGTATATATATCAAATAAGGAAATAATCAAAAATGTCCTCAGATTTTGAGTGTAAATAGCTGGAGAAGCTTGGTTTCTTATGGAGGGAAAAAACAAGGAGGTCCTGTCTCATCCTGTCTCATCCAAGATACCTTGGGTGGGGCAGCTAGGGAGGGAAATATTGGATGCTGGAACACCCTAGTTCTGCTGCTCACACAGCAATGAGAGTTAGTGTCAATCAGTTCAGCAGTGGGGAGATGCAACGCAGACCACCTGCAGTGTCTTGCCAGCAGGGCACTGCTCTGGGCACCAAGTCCTGGTCTCTGATGCCATTTGTGGATGAGTATTCTGGGCAGTAAGGGATTTAGAGGAAGGTCTGACCTCACTGTTTGAGCAGGAGTCATTGATGACTCAACCAAAAATGCTTTCAGCATCTAGTGGGAGATACTGCTGGACCCTCACAATGTGGCTGGATGGTGCAGACTTGGCTCAGACATCTCCCACAGATGTGGTCCATGGTGGTGACATGGCATTGGCTGTACTCAATTTTTTTAGAAGGGAGATAGAGGCAAGAGAGGACAGAGTGTCTTTCTGTGCCCCAGAGAAGATCATCATCCAGTGGGACTCAGAATGTGACATTGCAGATAGGGAAATAGTGCACCAAGCTGTTAATTCTGTCAGTCTGTTCAGAAAAATGGGATAGGGTTTAAATATGATGTCCACCTTCTTTTTCCCCAAGCCGGGTGCAGAATTGAGACAGATGGGTGCAGTTTGTATTGACAAGGGCACTCACTTTCTAAGAAAGAGTTTTGTTCGTCTGTCCATCTGCTTTGTATCCATGCAACAGTGAAATGGAGCAGCTTTTGAATATTTATGCCCTCGTTCAGCCTGTGGCATTATGAGAGCCAAATGACACGATCACAGGGACGTTTGCCCACTTAGAAACACTCCAGCAACCATAGCAGAATAAATATGAACTGAAAGTTATAATTTAATTTTTGTTAATCAATAGTAGAGCTTGGCAAGTTCTGCAAAGAGTAATTCATCAGTGCTAGCTCAAACAAAAATTGTTCTTTTGCTTTGGTATTCACTCCCCTTTTAAATGGCCATTTAGAATATGAATACAAATGATTTGTGCTCAGCCAGATACAAGTGATGTGGAATTGCTATTTCCCAGAAGGGAAGGGAGCCTTGTGGTCTAAGTGCCATGACCCAGGAGCAGGGGAGAGGTACCTACAGCTGTTGCAAACTTTCTTTGTGAGCTTGAGCAAGTAGTTTCAGGTAAGCATTTTGGAACATGTATTGGATCAGGCACTTGACCATCAGAATTTGGGTGTTGGACCTTCAAGAAATTTTGCCCTATAGGTATCTAAACAATTCAATTTCCCATGTGCAAAGTCTGGGTAATCGTATTTCCTTCTTGTCGTCTGTAATTTGTCTTGTCTCCTTACACCATAGATGTTGCAGACAGGGGCTGTCCCTACCTATGTGCTACTGAGACTCACAAAGCAACTCTGAGATCACTGGAGCCACCGCTGCAGAACTAAATGAGCAGAATGAAAAACCCTTCCAAGGTTCCTGAAATGGCCATCTTCAAACTCTTTTGATTTCCTTCTATCCACATGCCATTCAGAGCAGGGAGCAGAGATCATGGGGGTATGCAAGGGCCAGATCTGTGTGATCTCTCTTGGTTCCTCCTGGGCTTCAGCATCTCAGGCATTACCTCCAGGCTATGCATCCACAATGGCTATAAGGTCTAAGATCCTGGAAGTCCAGAAAGATCAAAGCACCTGGCACAGAAGTTTTTTACCCCATTTCAGTACAAGAAGTGGTTCACATATAATACTGAAGAAGAAAGTACAAGACCAGGCTTAAGACAGGACAGCCTCTGGCAGGGTAAGAGTGGTGGTGAGCAGCTTATTGACAGCACAGAGATAGCCAGGGATAATCTCAGGGCTTTTGAACCCTTCCCATGAAGAGACAGATTAAAATGACTTCTGTGGCTAGCTCCCAGGTACAGAAAAATGTGAACCTGCTAAAATATTGGCCACTATTGCATAAATGAACAACATGGCTTTCTGGATAGTGTCCTTTCTTCATGCTGCAGCAAGAGGCATGTAACACACTTTTATATATAATCAAGATACATGCCCATACATGTTCAAAAGTTAGATAGAGACAAAGCAAACACCATGTATACAGGTAGAAATGGCACATTTTTTTTGAAATTTTTTTAAAAAATTCTGGAATTATCTCCTAATTCAAATGAAATGCGTACCCTCTACATTTATCTTTAGATTCAAAGGCCAGTGCAAGTCAAGGCTAAATTGAGGTATAACAACACACTCTCAGACCAGTTCCACAGTGCCATGAAGGACAGGAAACCCAGGCTTCAACAAGAGTGACCTCAGCCTGTCTGTCACTTCTGCTGATTGTTTTTATTCTCCTTCTGGCTCACCCTGTTTGGGCACCACTTGACACATGCAAACAGAAACTGTGACAAGGACATATGCAAATCTGCACCATTCCATGTTGGGGTATCCTCCAATGTTGTAGGTGGTAGTGATGCCATGTCAACACCCTGCCTCTGCCCACCGTGTCATCTTTGTTATGTCTTTGCATGGCAAGGTTTTGGCAGTGGGGCAGCTACACGGTTGGCTTCTGTGAGATGCTGTCAGAAGCTTCCCTTGTGTCCAACAGAGACAATGCCAGGTGGCTCCAAGACAGACCCTTGGCAAGAATCAGCCCATCAGCGATGGTGGTAGTGACTCTCGGATAACACAGTTAAGAAGGAATAAAAAACCCGCACAACTGCAGCTCAAGAGAGGAGTGAGAAAATGTGAGAGAAACAGCTCTGCAGACACCAAGGTCAGTGAAGAAGGAAGGGGAGGACATGCTCCAGCTGCCAGAGCAGAGATTCGCCTGCAGCCCATGGTGCAGACCATGATGAGGCAGCTGTGCTCCTCCAGTCCTTGGAGGTCCATGGGGGAGCACTTATTCACCTGCAGCATGTGGAGGATCCCACATTGGAGCAGATGGATGCCTGAAGGAGGTTGTGACTCTGTGGGAAGTCCACACTCAAGGGGCTTCTGGCTGCACCTGTGGCCCTGTGGAGAGAGGAGCCCGTCCTGGAGCAGGTTTGCTTGATATTCATCAGTTCCATTGTTTTCCACTGGTAAAAAACCCTCGTGTCAATGTTGGTGCTGTACCATGCTCTCTTTGACATGCCTTTTCCAGCTCCATTGCTGGAAGCTTTGTGGTTGTCTTAACCCTAATCATAATGCTAATGCTAACCCTTATGGCAGCAACGTTCACTGGGGATGAGGCCCCAACACAATCGGTGGCCCTTATTAGAAAGGTGTAGGTGCAGTGCCATGCTCCCTTTTCCAACTCCAGTGCCCCTAGAGCTGTCGTCTTTGTGGTTCTCTGAACTCTAACCCTGATGCTAAGTGTAAACCTAGTGACATCCTGGATTTTGAAGATGAGATCCTCAACATCATGAGTGGCCCAGATTAGAAAGGCGTGGAGACAGCAATGTTGGTGCAGTGACATGTTCCCTTTGGAATGCCTTTTCCAGCCCCAGTGAGGGCATTTTCTCAATACTTGAACTAAGATTGATGAGGTTGATGACATATCTTCTTTGGGACTATTTGCATCCAATTTGTTGTGTTCAGCGCTTCAGTTGCTGGTTGCCCCTCATAAAGTATGGATGGGTCTGGGCAGGAGCAGCTGAAGGTTTTGAGCAGATGGGCATCCTTACAGGCAGAATCAAGTCTTTTTTGATGTCAGGCTTTACAGCTTGTTCCTTTCCAGCTCTTGTGGTTGAGTTAATTTGGGTTGTTGTTCTTAAAAGTCAACAAAGGTTGCCCCTCTGCCAGCATTTATGTTTTTTCCTTCAGTCCTCAGATCCATGATCTGCTGAAATTCCCTCTTCTGTTTCCATCTCCAATGCTCTAGAAAAATTTCTGGCCTTTGCCTCTAGTTTGAAATATTGGTTTTCTCCATTAACTTCTTTTCCATGAAGCAAACAATTAGTGGCGTTGCTCTACTTGGACTGTTTCACAGACCCTCTTCTTTCGCTTTACGTTTTCTATCTATCTGTACTTGGTAAAATTGTTCTGCCTGAATGACTTTTCTCTTAAGCTAGAACTGAGTAAAATGCTGTTGATTTACAGGTTCAGTAATTGCTCTAGCAATTGGTATCAACCCATCCATCCTTGCAGGTTTAATTTTGAACCTCAGCATTAGGTTTCTGTCTTGGTCCCTCCTTCATGAAATCTGCTCTTGTAATCAGTACCTGCTTTCTTGATTAAAAAAACCTCCCTCTGGTCCTTCCTCAGCTTTCTCTTCTTCCAAACTAAACAATGATTAGGGAGAGCAACAATGCCTCTGCAGTGGACCCTGATTTTCTCCCACAGCTTCTTCCCCCAGTGCTGCTTACACCACAATGAGGTTTGACAGCAATGTGGTGGGGTTATAATCCCTTACAGCCGTTCCTGGGGATCCTGCAAGTCCCACCACCCCTGTACAGTAGTATCCACACAGGGTCCTAGCAACCATCACACAGCTCTGGCTTGTTCCAGGCTCTAACTCAGGTCTGGTTCAAATCTTCTACTGCTTTTCTTCACCAGCAGCGACCAGAGACATGAGGAGGGTCATGGGTCCAGTGCTTTGCCAAGGAGAGGTCAGAGAGGAAGGAATGATTTAGTGTCTGCACATGAGCCAGCTTGGGACCAGACCACCTAACTCCCTTCTCTGTCCAGGGTTCAATATCCCTTCTGGAATCCATCTTGGAGGGCTGCAGCCACAGCCTGCACAGCTCTTCCAAAAACTTAGTCACCCTCTGGCAAACCAAAGCTTCAGATCCATGCTGCTGAGTCTGTCTTGTCATTGTCCTCACAGATGCTTATTGCCAAACTGGATCCTGATCTCAAGTTTCTGCTCTATTAGCTCTTGTAAGCCATCTATCACATTCTGCCTGGTCTTGCTTCCCCACTGATGTAGATGAGAACCTCTGCTGCAGAGGCATGTATGTTTCTGCTTCAATTCCTTCAGCAATTCAGTCTCTTGTTTAAAATCCATCTTTCCCTTTTCTAGACCTGTGATTTCCTCTCCAAGCCCTCCCTTTACCACTTTTAGTACTCAACATAGCTGCAACTTTCTTTCCACAAGGCCCACTGCCAACAACCTTAGTAAGTCCTGACTTTAGTGCTCTCCTGGCAGACTGTAAATGCTTTTTCTGCTTCCCCTGGAGCACTTTTGCCCATGCAATTCACCAACTGCTGTGGTTGGGCTCATACTGCATGACTCAGACCCTAAACTTTGCTGTGGATGGAGAGTCTGTTTTTCTCTCTCTGAGCAGTCTTGTTTATATCTGGTTTGTGGTGCTTAGCATAGAAGCCGCAATGAGATTTGAGCCTCACCCTGGTGTCACTCTATTTGGGAAACTTTCAGCTTGTATTTACTGGTGAAGACACACAAGATAGCTGGGGCTAAACGAGCTACCCAGTTGAGAACAGGGAGCTCCCAATCCCCATGCAGCACCCAATATCTTTGTTGCTGCACAAACACCACCTCAGGGGAAAAGAGTTGGTGTCTGCAGCCCCAGGGCACATCCCTGGTGGTGCTGAGTTTCCTTATTTCACCTCCCTGTTTGTTCTTGAGGGTTTTATACCTTCCACTGATGGGGTTTTCACATGAACCCTTGAGGTGGTAGTGATGCCATCTCAACCGCCCTGTGCCTGTAGTATCATCTTTGTGATCTTCCCTGGCTCTTCTCAGCAGATGTTGTAAGGCTTCCTGATAACTTTAACACTCATAACAGCCTAAGCCACAGCCATGCAGCCATGAGGGTTGTATCAGAGTTGGGCTTTGGGGTCTTGGCCATGGACAGTCAGCCCGGAGAGGTTAAGAAGATGACAACTGGGATTGCAGAGGTTTGTGTTCCCAGCTGCTGCTGGAGATGGTGCAGCAGCTGCAGGAGAGGGAACTTTGGTGACCCTGCTGCTCAGCTCATATAAACAAATGGATGTTGTTTGTAGCAGGTCTCCAGGACCACAACAGCTCCTTCCTGATTTCAGCAACATCAGTTTTGGAATACATGCTGTGTCCACCATGCAACCTGTAATACACTGAGCAGAGACCTACACTGGTGAGCACTAGGAGTGTCATTAAAATTTTTCCTTCTTCCACAGAACAGAAAGGTTTCTTCTGAGCAAAAGAACTGGCAGTAATTGGGTCGTATCAGCAGGATGTGTGAGCAGCAGTGTGGTAAATAGCAGCACTGAGCTGTAATGGAGCAAGAGAGAACTGGAAGTTGTGTGTTTTGTCTGTGTATATAGGCTGGCACATCACTTTTGTGGCCACAAATCAAGCCCATCTGTATGATTTACCTTCTCCTCCTACCATCTCCCTTTATTAAGTCAAATCAATCATTCCACTACTCCATGATTTATGGCTTATGTTTTGCTGGGAATGTGTCACAAAGCAAAAAGTGGAAGTTTTGATGTATTAGTAAAACCAAACTTGTCTGCCTAGGGTGAGATTGGAAGAATTTAGTTTCCTCTTGGGTGAATTCTGACAGATTATATAAATTTCCATCCTCCCCTCTTCTTCCTTCTCCTCCTCCTCAACACACATCTGATTACAAAGAAAGGCCTCGAAATAGGTTGTGGCCAAGGCTCAGCTGTTTCCCTGTCAGCCTGTCCTGGCACACCTTAATCTACATACTGCAATACCTGTAATACTTTAGAGCCCTGTGGCAGCTCTGCATGAAGCCATGTATGGGTGGATGGATGAAGCCCCATCCCAGACTGTCCTGATAGCCTCCAATGGCTGACTGTGACTGGCATCAGCCGTGGCCAACTGACATTCAATGACTCCAAGGATGGAGATTTCATCAGCTAGCTCTCTGAGCAACAGGATGTGGTATGGTCAATCTTTGTCTTCCCCAGGTCCATCCAAAAAAAATCTCACCAATGCAGGAGACTTCGTGCTATGCAGGAATGGAAAAGGAGTTTCCCATTGAAGTGGAGAGGGACATGGCTGGTCAAATACCAAGGTCACAGTCTGTGGAGCACTGCAGTGCAAAAATACTGGCTTACCTTCTACCCCATGTGCTCTCCACTCCAAACCTGGACATAGAGTTTTGTTTTTGTGTTGGAGGAAAAGGCAAAGGAGCAGGTATGGCCCTACTATGGCACTGTTCTCTCTTTCAGAAATGGAGACATCTTTTCTCCCTATCATATCCCTGTAACTGTGCTGAGCAGCTCCTATCATTCCTGTTCTCTGCAATGCCATGGGGTACACAGAGGGATGTAAAGGATTTACACCTCCCTAAACCTACCAAAAGCCCTTTTTGTTTTTGCAGAGGAGTGTCTACTGTGGGTCTAAATCATGTCTCCTTGCCTCCTGCTCTTCAAAGTGGCAAGTGTTTGGGAAATAGCATTCACTGATTGGGATTCTTCCATGATGTATTTCTACTGGTTCATGCTTAGTGATTCCTATCAATAGGAGAACTATAGCCGGACTGTGACTCTGACACATGAAGTCTGGGTCCTGCACGTGTGTCTGTACAGGAAAGTGGCTGTGTAAACTTATCAAAGTTACACTTTGAAAGTGGCTGTGCTCTCTTATCAGAAGAAGAGTTAGAGATCCTGGGGGGATGTCCAAGGCTTACATGGGAAAGACACTGACTCTGAAAGGACATGAGTTCCCCAGCCAAGTTTCATGCTGGAACAATAACCCTACAGTTGCCGCTTTGTGCTGATCCACCGTGCCAGTGCCTGGTGTGCTGTGGTCACCCTATCCCCCTGGTGTAGACACTTGTACAGATGAGTCCATTGCATAGAGTTGTCTAAATTCTCTTTAGAGCCAGCAAAGAAAATTGTCTCCTCGTGAGGCTCCAGCTACAGGCATGTTGACATGGGTATCAACAATGATAGAAAATGAGGCACAGCACACCAAATACAGTTTGGGATTCTCTTACTCTGTCCTGCTTCCATGTTTTTTACTCTCTCTGTGAGGACCCCTTTTATCGTACATTTAGTGAGAAAGTTAGCTGCATAAATGCTTATCTCTGTGTCAGTTAGGCAGTAGTCTTTATCAGAAGCCAATTAAGTTCTCAAAATACTTTTTGGCTCTCATGCTCTTAGCTTTAATTTGTTTTCTTTCTCACAAGTCTCCAAGATTGTTTCCAATCTGTATTTAGAACATTCATCAAAACATTCATGCACCTGCTAGGAGCATGAGGCTTCTTCCAAGGTTGAAACAGGCTTACTTATTTCCAATTAACCAAAAATTGAAGCAACTAAGCTGAGATATTCCCACACCAGCCGTATGCCTGATGTGTGCAGGGGGTGTGTATGTGAGGAAGAGGTTGCAGTGCTGCCTTCTGATACCAATGCCAGGCTCTGGCACTCCCTGCAGCCCATGACTTGGACCCCTGCATGTTTCTTTGGCAGCTTGGTTTGTGTTGCCTTGTTCTTTCTCAGGTGTGCAGAAGACATAGCTCCCTGATGAGTAGCTACCATTGCTAAGCCCACCTCTTGAGCTGATGGCAGAGTGACTGTGCCCTGCCTGTGCAAAATGCCACACCACACTCTGACTAGTTTGCCACACATTGTGATCCCACTGGTGGGTCCTCCCATGGCCTCAGGGATCCTTACTCCACAGATATTTCCCCACCCCACATGGACATACCTCTATGCCCCAGCGATCCCCCAGGGTCTCTCAGCCTTACAAATACCTTTGTGTCAGGGACTTTCTTCCCCTCATCCTCCTCCAGCTCTGGCTCTCCCTAGAATCATGAAGTCCCTGACTTGCGTCTCATGTAGTTCTTCTACAAAAGTCTTCAGATATCCTTGATGTACCTTAGTCCTATAGGTCTCCTCCTGATGCGGGTCTCTTCTGCTCTCTCTGGACCAATGGATGCTCTACATCTTACCTTTTGTCCTTGCACATGGGGCCGAAAGCCAGAGCTCAATGCCCCACTGCCCAGCATGGTGGAATGGTGCCAGCTGATGACTGCACCCAAGGCTGTGCCAACATGCAAGGCTGCCGTCAGGAAGACAGTAGACTCTCAGTCTGCTCAGAGGGTATTCTCAGGATGCTCTGGGGAGCCCTGGTCTGTGGCATCCTCTGCACATCCCCCAGAGTCCTTGCTGACAACCCTAGACAGGTTCATCAGCTAACCCAGCTCATCCTCATTTGTAGTGGGTGACCCAGTGCCTGGCATGCTCCACAAGGGATACAATGTCCATTGAATTTAGCACTTGGTCAGACCAAACTACAACTCTGCGAATGTGGAAAATTCAACTTAGCCTCCTGCTAAAATGACAGAAGATATAATGTTTGTCCAGACCTTGTCTCCTCACCCATAATTAATGCTCCAGCCATTGCAGCACAAGTTTTTACTTAATTCTTCTTATGCAACTCTGAAAGAAATAAAAGAAATTATGCCAATGCATGAGAGAGAATAGCAGGTGAATTAAACCAGAGGCGTTTGTAAATTCAGTGGAGTGTAACAGCAGCTGGACATCATCTGTGCAGGAGGAGCACCCTACCCATGAAAACCATGTTCAGAGCAAGAGGAAGAGCAATGGGATGAAGGCTGAGCATAGCAATGAGAATCCTGTCTTAGATGACTGGTGAAAGACATACCAGCGAGCCAAGGAGATGTGTAAGCAGGCTTAAGATGACTGCAGTCCCTGGGCAAGCGCTGGCTGTCAACACTTTCCCCCACTCACATTAACACAGATGCTGGGCTGTTGAACAGGGAGTATTTCCCCTGTTGTAGCCTCATCCAGCCCCACTGAACAGGCAGGCTAATACAGCCCCCAGCTCAGCTCATGCTTCACTCCAGAGTGCTGACATTTTGGGGTGGATTGTTGATCTCCAAGCTGTGCTCCTCAGGCTTTGCCCCCAGCCCAGAGTTCACCTCTGCACTTCCAAGCTTCATAGCCATGTGCAGAGTGGCCAATGCCCAGCCCCAGGCCAACAGGTAGTGGAAGGCAACTGCAGACCCGGCGGCCGAGACCCACTCCTGGTCCCATGATTCATGGGTGCCCTCCACCAGAACAGCCACTGCTTCTGATACCTTCTGCCAGAATAGGGTCTGCTGTACCTGCCAGCCAAATTCAGAGAAAAGACGTATAGAAAAGCATATAGGAGCTGCCAGTCTGTTGCTGAAAACACCTTATAAGAAACAGAGTTGAAAAGCTGCCAGTATTGACTTTTTTACCATATTTGCTACTTTATGCAACTACAAGTGTAAGAAAGGAAGAATGCTGAGCTTAAAGCAAAACCAGACCATTATCATGTTCTCTTTGAACATATGTCTGTGCTACTCTATTGAAGTACTTGCTTCGTTTACCCTTTAGGGTTTAATTTTTTCTAAACCTTGTATTTAAGCTATTTAAGCCTTTTTTTTTTTCCCTGTGAAGCCAACCAACCAGTTCATCAAATGTAGACACTGGAAAAGTAAAATTCCCCTGCGGATTTTTCAGGGTCTGAAGCCCTAAATCCTGCTGAGAACCAGGATATCCGAATTAAAATACATAATTTTAAATAAGCTCTTTGCATCAACGGATTCTTCAAACAGAGCAGCAGATATTATTAGATGTGTGTTTCTTTATGAAAAAGCAAATATAAAGCCTCGTTGTGTCGCATAAATTACACTAACTGGAAGACTATTGTCCCTGCTAACAGTAAACTGGTGTTTGCCGTATCACATTAATGTTATTTCATCATTGTACTGAATTGTAAGACTAGGGCATAAGTACTTCAGCTGAATGACCTGTTCTTTTTATGTAGTTTACATTTATTCAAATAACTCTTGCCTAAACAGTCTTTTTGTGTGTGTGTATGTGGCAAGGGTCAAGTAGGAAGAACTCTTCTGTTGGGGTTTTCAAGCAGCAAAGCTATTTAGTTCTAGTGATGGACTTAAAGTAAGTACTTAACAAAGTCTAGACCCTTGAGCTGAAAGAGATTATGTAGTTTGATATCTTTTCTCCTGATCTTGTTAGAAGCTACCACTCTGTCTTACCACCAAAGCAATACTGTGGGGAATGATTTGTGTGGCAATGTGTTATGGTTCAACCCCAGTCAGCAACTAAGCCCCACAAAACCACTCACTCACTTCCCCCACAAGAGGATTGGAGAGAGATTTGGAAGAGTAAAAGAGAGAAAACTCAAGGGTTGAGATAAAGACAGGTGAATAGGTAAAGCAGAAGCTGTGCATGTGAGCAAAGCAAGGAATTAATTCACCACTTCCCATGGTCAGGCAGGTGTGCAGTCATGTCTAGGAAAGCAGGATTCCACCACACATAATAGTGACAAACTGGGGAGACAAATGCCATTCCTCCAAATATCTCCTCCTTCTTCCATCTTCCCCATGTTCTGAGCATGATGCCATGTGGTCTGGGACATCCCTTTGGTCAGTTGGGGTCAGCTGTCCTGGCTGAGTCTCCTCCCAACTCCTTGTGCACTCCCAGCCTCCTCACTGGCAGGGGAGGGTGAGAGGCAGAAAAGGCCTTGACTTTACTGTAAGCCCTGCTCAGCAGTAAATAAAGCATCCCAGTATTATCTACTCTTGTTCCAGCACAGATCTAATACATAGCCCCATATTATCTACTATGGAAAAAATTAACTCTACCCCAGCCAAAATCAGCACATTTTCTACCACTTATTCTATACCATTTATGTCATGCTCAGGTCCCACACTATCCAATACATCCTCAGTAACAACCCTGCTGCCTTCCCATCCTTTGATACACAGATATCATTCTCCTAGCCTGTGGACAACCCTTATATGTAAATGCATATAAGATGTTCACAAATGCCCACTGAGTTCACTTAGTCCATGACCTTGGGCTCCATCTGTTATGGTGGTCACTCAGGACAGGAGAGGTGGTGTGTTGCATGGAGTTACTGGGCACCAAAGCAAGTTCAGGCTGGGTCACTGCTGCACTTGCTCTGCTTCTTGTAAGGCTTGTCCTGCACTTGTTCAAGTGATTCCTGCAGATAGTAAACAGCAGAGCACTACAGTGAGGAGCAAAAGCAAAAAGTAGCCACTAATGAGCACTAGGCTCTAATACACAGTAAGGCAAGAGAGCCCCATGGCAAGCACAAGAGCCTGTTGATCAATAGGTAAACAGCAGGAACAGCCCTTAAGAGGTTTTCAGCTCTGCAGAAGTATGAGCAGGAAGAACCAGCTACTTGCAAGGCCCATATCATTCCATGCAAGTGAATGAATTCTGAATATGCAGCAGCCAAGTCTTTACCGAGAAAAGATTAAAGTGATCTTGCATGATAGGAAAATATTCATCTTGAATTCATGGCATTTCTGTTAAGTTACAATGCTTAGCTCACTCAAGAAGATTGCTTTAGGTAGCAACCAAGTGTAAACTTTAAGCTTTAAAGTAATACTACTATAATGTCAAAAAGTGCTGAAGCTGGCATGATCCATGTGAATAACATACATATGAGGTTAGCCTATAAAATTCACATGCTGTAGTGCATAAAGAAAAACTAGATCAGGGAAGGCTTGAGAAAAAAAAAGAATGTGTAAAGGTAAAAGTTTATGTGTAGAAATTATATTTATATTTTGTTATGTGTCTAAATTTTCCCCTTAGTTTGCCACTGCAGTTAACATTTTACTTTGCTATGCCATGTTAGAAACATAAAGAGTATTAGCATGCCGTGACAGGTCATGGACTAAAGTTGGTCTTGTGTGTACGTTTTGTCCCTTGACTTAGCAATGAAGAGGTATTAACTCATATCAGTGTTTTCTGTTGTGTGAACATAGGAACTCCCAAAGGGAAATTTGAGAGTTTAACAAGACAGAAATGTTTATCCTTTGCTTTCTTGGATAACCCAGCTGTTACTCCATGCAACATCTTAAATATTCCTTGTCCTCACCAGTCACGAGTTGAGTCTAGAAAACACAATTCTTGGCCCAAATTCCTATGTGGCTCTTGAAAATGAACTTTTGAATTCATAGAATCAGAACATCCAAAACATTGAAACATGCAGCAGGATAACACTTAATTTTCCTTGTAAAAAAATCAAATCCCTCTTGATTTGATGTAAGGATAGACTTCGAAATCATTGTGCTGTAAATCATGAGTTTGCACTTCTGGAAAATCAGATGCTCCATTTTTTTTTCTCCATGAGGTTGTAGATTTTGTTCCTCTCTTCCCCTTCTTTTATTTTCTTATTTTACAGGGTCTTATTTCAGAGAGCCTTGGTCCTGTTGCATTTTCTGGGGAGTGAATGTTCTGGTGTAGTAATGCTGCTTGATGTCTGTACTAAAGCTTAAGCCAACCGAAGCATTTGTATCTGGGGTGTATGAGGTTCCTGATCTAAGGTGTTAATTTAATCATGGTGCTGCTTTCACAATCATTTTACTAAACCATTAAGAGAGAAAAAGAATCAATAAGAATGACTCTCAAGAATCTGGGAAAAAATCTCACCCTAAAACAGTTTGCAAGGCACAACATTTGTTTTAAATAAAGGGAAATCCTACCATGGCAATACTGTGATTAAAGTACCATGAAAAGGTTTTAATAAATATCAGAGACATTATGGATTTCTCTTGCTTTAATAACCACTGATTAATTATCACATGGTACTTATGCTGAATGCTTTTTAGACAAATCAGAAATTCTGCCTCAGGCCACCAGGCACTGCACTCCCAGTGCATTGACAAAATGGATGTGTGATGGACAACGATAGGATTTGGTTTAAAATGCTGAAAGCAAGCCAAAGCAACTGCAGATGCTTGCTCTGTAAATGGTCCCAGAGGCATCATCTGCAGGAGGAAATTACAGATTTTCAATTGCCCCACAGCACAGCTGTACCAGCAGGTTGTGTGAGAGTTACACAGTAGGTACAGAAAACACATTTTAGTTCTAGAGTCTCTTGCCTCCTGTCAATAAGGTCCTATTGATAGAGGATGGAGCTAAACATCCCTGCATCTCATTTATGGCACCTTGTTTTTGAGAGATTGACATCATATGCAGGTAATGCAGTAGTACATACATACATTCATGTGCACTAAGGCAACTCTCAAGCAGTAGAAGGGCTCAAACAGAGAGACTTAGATGCTGTTCCTGAAAGATCTTGTGTAGACCATGCTACAAAATTTCCATAGCTTGTTCTGAAACTTATTTAGTTGCCAGTATTTTCTCTCTTGATTCTTCACTGGTATTGTTTTACAACACTACCTAAAGCTTTGCAAAATACTCATAATGAAATCAACAAAACGCATATGCCAAATTGAGATAATAATCTGATAAAATGTGGGTGCAATTTACTTACACATCCATAGACCAAACAGCTATGCTTGGTCTATAGCCATAGAGATTTTTCCTCACTCCCATGAAGTTCTAATTCTCTAAGCCATTTTTAGCCCTCTGAATATCAACACAAGTTCTTCTGTTTTCTTACCATGCAGTTATAATGGACAATAAACCTTTAACCTTTAATTTTCAATGGGCAGAGTTCAAACTGTAGATCTGTTCTCCCAAGTATCTTAGCAAAGGTTATTGTCTTAGTGTGGCATGCTCCCTTGGCTGCATCTCCTTAGAAATCTTTCTTTCTTAAGGAAGAGGAATAAGGTCTTAAGTACTTCATGTAACTAAAGCCTCTGTTAAATCATTTAGACATATTAAGAATAGATAAGAAGGAAAGTGAAACTCTTTTTTCCTCTCTGTTATAATCTGAATTATTCTATCTCTACATTCACCATTGACCAATGATCCTTTTCCTTCCCTTAGGGTGTTTTCAGTGGTGATCTTTTTCTGATGAAAAAAAGCAATATCTTTTCAAAGAGCAGGTCACTTTGAGGACACACAGGCTATGTTTAGATTACTATACTAGGACACATATTCCTTTTGTCATTGAAATTTACAGCACAGTTAATATTTCTCCATATTTACTCTTAAGTGACAGCACACCAATTTTCCCTGAAGGAGAGAATAAATGGTTACTGCTGGGACCGCCCAGCTCAGGCCCTTCCAGTTGGTGTTAATCAGAGCTACACAGTTGGTCCACAGGTAGCTTGGGACATGCTGAGCTACCCAATGGCTTCAGACTGAGCAAGTGCAACATTTCATGAACCGAAAAGCTCAATGAGTTTTTCTGCAGGAAGACATTAGCCAGCATAGACATGGATAGTGCTGTCTCCATCCTCCAGGTTGCCAGAAACCTGGTTGCTTTGCTGGTAAAGGACAGCAAGCAACTCATCAGTTACTTAAGAAGGACCAAAATTTTCTTCATGTGGAAATATCAGAAGCTGCATGCAAGAACCTTATTCAAATGTCATCAGTACTTCAGCCAGTATTGCTGAAAACACCCTTTCTGTCTGCACCTCAGTCTGATGTACAGTCATAAGACAACAGGGTAAGAACCTCTTTGTCACAAGCAGTAATTACAGTCCAGCACAATCTTCTTTTATGCCTGAGTTACCCAGTCACCTCAATTAATTTAATGTGCCTCTGTGAAGGTTATTTGTCACTTGGAGCAATTTATCCTCAGGTGCTTTGCAGATCTACTTGAGTAATTTGCTGTTAATTACTTGTTTACTTATATAATGTTGCTAATAAAGGGAAAGTGGGGGAATCCCATTTAGGTTCTTAAATAAAAGCCAGCTGTTTAGCCATATTTATCCTCACTAACTCCTGTTTTCATAGCTATAGAGTTGTTAAAGGCTATGGCTGTTGCTACCATATTTTTTATGTTTAACAAGGTAACAAAAGGATGTACTGAGCTCTCCTGGTATGTTGGTTTTAGCTCATAAATCATGGAATGGTGTGGGTTGGAAGGGCTGGTAAAGATCATCTAGTTACAACATTTCTTCCCTGGGACGGTGACACATTCCACTAGATCAGATTGCTCAGAGTCCCATCCAGACTGGCCTCGAACAGTTCCAGAGATGGGGCGTCCACAAATTCTCTGGGTAACCTGTGCCTCACCACCTAGACAGTGAATAATTTCACTCCAGTAACTGATCTAAACCTGTACTATTTCAGATTAGAGTTCATTCTGATTATTTTTGTGTCCATCCTCTGGACTCATTCCACCAGGTCCATGTTCTTTTATGCTGAGGGTCCCAGAGCTGGACATAGAACTCCAGGTCAGGTCTCATGAGACCAGACTTGAGGGGGAGAATCATCTTCTTCAGCCTGCTGGCCACACTTCCTCTTTATGCAGCCCAGGATACAGTTGGTTTTCTGGACTGTGAGTGCACATCACTGGGTCGTGTTGAGCTTCAGGTCAATCAACACCCCAAATCCTTCTCCTCAGGGCTGCTAAAAATATATGTGAAGTTATTACTTTACAAGAGCATCCATCAGGTTAGGTCATCAGGTGTTTTCCTCCAAAACTCCTTTCTGTGTGTCAAAAGAGAATACAGACCTTTGTAGCTGTAAGAAACCTAGAAAAAAGATCAATGCTTTCAATATTCTCCTTTTTTTACAGTATTTCCTCAGTCTGTAATATTTATGCTTAAATATTTGTTTGTTGCATCTTTGTAATCTTGAGTTTATTCCATTAAAGACCATGTCTTTCTCTTCTCAGAGGGAGCCACTGCTGTTTGGCTGTTATTTTTTGATGAAGTTCATTCAGGCAGTTGGTGACCTTTCTTGTGTCCCCTATTGATTGTCTGGAATGGCTTGGGCCGACAAAGGAAAAATATCTACAGTGTTTTAGGGTGTCTAGTACTTGTTTATTTACCTGGTTATGCAATGCACTTAGAGACTGGCTGGCTGATTGATTTATTGCTGCTTTGTACTGCTGCTGGAATCCTTCTGGGAAATAGGACCGGAAAAGACTTTTCTGCAGCTGGGTTTATGCCAGTGTTCAGGCATTAACAAACTGCACGTAAGGCATTTCAGTCAAAACCATCCCCTGGAACTCATGGCTGTTCATTTGCCCAGGGTTTGACATGGCAAATGTAGGCTTATACATGCTGTTAGACTGCCTGGTGGCAGTGCAACAACTTACTGCTGAGACAGGCTTGAGTCAAAATAATTTTAAATGAAAAAGGGAAAAGTATCATAAAACATAGTAAAAGAGCCACTCGACCTTCTGTCACCACTATGTAACAGCCTCTGAACCAGCAGAATAGACACAGGACAAAACCATGCCCTCTTTCAGCAATACCAATTCTGGATTTATTTTGTGAAGGCTATAGAAAGAGATCTTGGATAACTGGCAGAGTGGGGATCTATGGCCAAATTATGTCTGCAAAGTGTGAATGGGTGAGGGAGGCCTTATGTTGCCCTGGCAAACCAAGAATAAACCACTTATGATCATTCAGAGGCCACAACATGGATTTTTACCTCTGCAGCTGAATTGGGATTGCTGATCTACGTGTCCAGGGGGCAGTTAGGTTAGATATCAGGAAAAGGTTTTTCACCCAAAGGATGACTGGGCACTGGAACAGACTCCTCAAAGAAGTGGTCACAGCATCAAGCCCTGACAGAGTTCAAGAAGCATTTGGACAATGCTCTCAGGCACATGGTGTGGATCCCTTCCAACTCAGGATGTTCTTTGATCCTGTGATTCTACATGAGCAGCATGAATCCTTTGACAAATAGTGAGTGGAAGTGAGGTCTGTTCTGTCACAGGGCAATAGACCCATCAAATGTTGTACAGCATGGTTTGCCAGAGTCCCTGGTGTTCAGGAGCAGATGATGGCCACTGGAAGGGCCAAGACTCATATGGCACAAAGGAAAAGGAAAGTGGGAAATAGTTACATTTGGGATCTGGGGAGTGGGCAGTATGAAGCTTAGAAATGCTCATGCTCCTCTCTTAGATCAGATGTCTTTTCTCATACTTTAAGGCAACGAGCTATCAACTGATCCCTCAAAAAAGAATAAACTTTCTTCTAGTGACTCAGTCACCATAATAGACCCACATCTCTTATCTGTCTCACTTCTATAAACATTAACAATACAAAGCTCTGGATAGCGTGCATGGAGATGACATGCTAATCCTCTTGGCTGAAACCATGTATGAGGGTAATTAATCACAGTGGGATAACAGTGCATCTGGGATGGCTGATGCCCAAAATCGTTCTTGAAGAGACAGATGATACCACCCCCTTAATGACTGGGACCAAGAGCCTTGAAATACTCAAGGGAAAAGTTTCCTCTGCCTCTTAGCACAAATCAGGAAAAGACAATAACACGTCAGAGGAAGAATTATTTACTACTGGAGGTGCCTAGTTCCATCAGAGGAAGTTGAAGTCACGCTGTCTGTGGGAGAAGCTGATTTAGGATTTTGGTCTTCGGATAGTTCATGGTCACGATAGGTGGCAGTGAGGTCCTGGCTGCAGGACATACGCCAGAGACATCGGCTCAGAAACGTGACTTCCGAAGTGTGTGCCTTTGCGGTGCCACCTCCAGTCTTTCAACACTGGGTGGCACCAGAATTATAAAGAATCAGGGACACATCTCCAGCCTTCCCTTGAGCAAAGGGAGTTGCGATCCCGAGAGAAAGACGTGCTATCAATTTCTATGTTTATAGTCGACGCACTGAATGCAAGAGAAACATTATTCTAGGAAGAGACCTCGGGTAATGGTAGGATTAGGCGCAGGTGAGGATATAAGATAGGGAAAACTGTCTGTAAAGTTTGATTATTTCCACTGTGAAACTATTGCAGCTAAAGAAACCCCCACCTATGGCTAAAGGTTTTGGTTGGTTTTTTTTTTTTTTTTTTTCGTTTCTTTTTTTTTTTTTTTTTTTTTTTATTTTTTTTTTTTTTTTGTTTTTTTTTTGTTTTTGTTTTTGTTTTGTTTTGTTTTGTTTGTCTGAGTTTTTTGCTGTTGGTTTTGGGGGCTTTTTTGTTTTTTTTTTTTTTGGTTTTGGGGTTTTTTTTTTTTTTTTTTTTTAACCCTGTTGTCATAAGTAAACCCTCTCCTCAGACACAGAAATAAAGAGACAGAAAAGCAGTGGAGAGGTAGGGCCACTCCCATGTCCTGTGCCAGTGTTGTCCATGTCTCAGAGATTACTGGAACCAGGAGTGGCCTTTGTGGCTCCTCGTCTCTTCAGATACATTGCCCTGTGCACCAGGCAGCAAACCAAGAGAGTGAGAGGTACAGACATTTCTTAAGTAGCACACCTTGTCTAACATGGGATGCTAATGGCATCACTTTAGCAAATCCCAAGATCTTTGGGAAAAATATTTTGCATTCAATTTTTTTTTTTTTGGTGGGAGCTTAAAGGCAGAAGTTTCTAGATGCCAAACTGGAGGAAACCATGTGCTCATTATAGATTCCTAGTTGTGGCTATGATAAATTCCAAGAGTGTAGTTACGCAGAGCAGAAAGTTGTGAAGGAGTTGCCACGTTACAGAGTATTTTGTATGTCTTCCTTAACATCTGTCATTTGTAACCAATGCCACCAAATGCAGTTAGCCAATAAGATGCCAAACTGTCAGCATTTCATTAAAATATGCTGCGGGGAGTAGTTCAGCAAACTACTTAGCATGCCAAATGCATAGTATGTGCCAACATATTTATCGTATAATGTTCTTAAGAGCTTCGAGCCTCTTTTCATTGGGAGTAATCAATTCTATTTTCATATGCAGTGGACCTTGAACCTTGCACTCACAATTCAACAATTTAATTTTTCCAAGGGACGATCAGGATAAGTAGATGCAGTACCTCTACTAGGAGCATTGGTAGTAAGCTCTATTGATATGCTGGGCTGAAAAATCTCTGCAGATCTCTGCAAACTGTGGGGATGATCTGAAAATACTATAATATAAGCTTGATTAATACAGCATGCAACAAGGTGAGGAGTACACGCTGCTGAACAGAAATAGAGTCTTGACAATGTAAAAGCAACAAAGCCAAATAATGTGATTCAGCAACCAGAGTATGAAGCTCAGCCTTACTGCAATATGAAATAAAGGACAGTTACAATTTTAGTGGAGATGAAAGAGTCTACACCAGTAGACATAGTTCAAGGACATCTTCAGTCCCCTGAATCAGCCTCATTAGACATCGTAAGTTTCTGGGACATGCAAATCCCGCGTGTCAAAAAGCAGGGTTTTCATACACTCAGTAACATTTCTCATCTCTTGTATCCCCTCTTTCCCTTTTCTCTGTCTACTCCAAGGTTCTTACAGAGACTCTTCCCAGAGAATTACATGGTGTGCAGCTCTCCCACAGTTGAAATAGGGTCTCCCCTGATGTTGAAAGCTGGGCAGCACTTTGTCAAGGCAGGACTTGTATATATATTCAACAAACCCTCCACCACCTCTCTTGATGGGAAGCCTGAAACCTGGGGTTTTCATCTTTACTCAGGGCTGCCAAATAGCTGTAATAAAACCCCAAGGACAACAAAGGGGCATCAGCATGTTCCTAAGCTTCCTTGTGTCCCTAACCCTTCACATCCCTGGAAATGGGCTCCAGCACCCTGTTGCCCATCTCTCTTGCTAGGGCAGACAGGAAATATCTGTGATATCACATATCTCTTTAAATCCTAAAATGTTACTCTGGCTCTATAGCAACACTAACAGATATTAGATGTGGCATATCTTACAGGCCACATTTCTCCTGAGCATGAGCAAAAGTTATGCTCTGAGTGGATATGACCTTATCCCCCTTGGTTGGACAGGGAGAGCTTGGCCCTCAGGTCATTGGACAATTAATATAAACAATATAGTCTGATATGTATTTCTGTAACTGCGCAAGAAGAAAGGAAGACATATTCTGACTTCTTAGAGAGCAGACATGTTGCAAGCAGACCCTCTGCCTGGTCAGACACCTGGCCAGAGAGAGTCTTGTATCCAGAGCCTTCCAGGCAGTTTGCCTGGGAAGCTGTGGATGCAAAGTCTGCTAGGTAGGTATTAGAGCCTTTGCTGATGCTTAGATGCTTAAGCTTTCTCTGCATAGAAATTAGCATTCTTACAGATAAATAAAGCCTCTGATAAAATTTCTGGAGTCAACCTCCACGTCATTATGCCTCCGGGACCATGTGAGCAACCACAATTATATGGGTTTTTTTACAACTGGGAGGCTCACAGAAGCCGTACTGCAGTGTTTTGCCATTACAGCTAGAAGTGCAAACCTAGAAATGAATTTGAAGTAAAATCTTGTCTCTTACACCTCTGCTAAAAATCCTGGCCTATCTCAGCAATAGTGTGGCCGGCAGGACCAGGGGAGTGATTGTCCCCCTGTACTCAGCACTGGTGAGGCCACACCTTGAATCCTGTGTTCAGTTTTGGGCCCCTCACTACAAGATACAGTGAGGTGCTGTCCAGAGAAGGGCAATGGAACTGGGGAAAGATCTGGAGCACAAGGAGCAAGGAGCTCTAGGAGGAGCAGCTGAGGGAGCTGGGGGTTGTTTATCCTGGAGAAAAGGAGGTTCAGGGGGAACCTTATTACTTTCTATAACTACCTGAAAGGAGGTTGTAGTGAGGTTGGAGTCAGCCTCTTCTCTGACGTAACAAATGACAGAACAAGGGGAAACAGCCTCAAGTTGTACCAGGGGAGGTTTTGATTGGATATTAGGAAAAAATTTCTTCAAAGGGGTTGTCAAGTATCTGCCCAGAGAATTGGTTTACCCCATCCCAGCAGCTATTTAAAAGACATGTAGATGTGTCATTGAAGAACACATCTGTTGGCATTGCTGGTTTAATGGTTGGACTTGATGATACTAAGGGTCTTTTTTTCAACAGAAATTATCCTATCCTATCCTATTCCATTCCATTCCATTCTCCCTGACCATGCTTCTGGGGGTTTTATTTCAGATCTCAGTGAGATCTCTAAAAAGAGAGATTTGAAAGATTTACACCCTTGAAATTCAGACTGTATATTAGGGTTTAAAAAAAGGATGTGGGAACCCAGTTCTAAGCTTCAAAAAACAATAAAATAATACAGAGTGACACACTAATTTGCAGATTGTGCATAGACTAGAAACATCCTGATAAAATCAGACAAGGGTTTTTCCCCAGATGAGTGTCTCCTCAGGACAAGCTTTCTGAAAGGGAAGATGTGGGGAGGAGTGGAAGGAAAGAAGGGAAGAAACACAGGAATAAATTCAATTTAAGTGTGCACGGAAGGAGTAAGGAAACCTGTAAACATATCCAGGGTTATAAAGACAACTGAAGCAAAGGGCTTTTAAAGATGAGAAATCCACATGCTCTGGCAAGCAGAGCTGAAGACAAATAAAGACTTATGATCTTATGACTATGTGAGACAGTTTGCTACATGTTTGTCCTTCCCAGCACTGCTGTCTGTTTTCCTGAGAAAAATGGACTTGTTTGCTTCTGTGGAAAAGATAGAGAGTGGCCCAAACTGTGCTATCTGGAAAGCAGCTCCTGTGCTGCTGCATAGCCCTGATACACATGGAGTAAAAGATGCTCTTGATCATACACAAGGCTCAAACTGCGTGCATCAGGCCAAGTGCTCACAATGTTTACTATTTTGCCTGTGTTTACAACATCCAAGCCCAAATCACAGGTATTTATTGTGGCCTTTCTCCCTCTTCTGACCCTGCATTTTGGATGTGCTGTCCCGGCCCTGCAATGAGAGGATACACAACAGTGGTACCTGTGAGACAGCAGACACTATGGCCGTTTCCTGACCTGAGAGTGTCAGCTCAAATCTCAATTATTTGGTGGAGAATATTTGAGTGGCCAGCTCCTATTACAGTTTTAATCACAGCAGAAACATAATGACCAAATTCTACTACTTCTGCGTTACATAAATATTTTTATGGACTGTGTCAGCTCTTCTGTGAGTGAAAGCTTGTTTTAATCACTCGAGAGATGATCTGACAGACATAGACGCAGATCTTCTGAATACAGGAGTGTGTAATCTGGTAGAGTTGCTTTTCAGAGCAAAGTTTTCAGATTTTAATTTATTTACAGCTGCTCTCTTGTTTCATACCTTCAATACAGAAGACATGACGAAGAGGCAATGCCTGAAGCAAAGGCTGCATCAGACTAAGAATTAATTTGAAAGGATATGTTTACTTCACATGTAATACAGGACCATGATAATGCACTTCCTGGGTAGTTTTTAATAGTGGAATTGACATGTAGCTGGTAAATTTTTGCTGTTAATCATAGAGCCTGTTAGGGCAATAGGTTGCTTATAATCATGCTGTTTACCGGTGTATCTATGACACTGTATAACACATAATTTCCATTCCTTCCTCCCTTCCTTCTTTCCTTCCTTCCTTAGTCATGGTGCAGCTGAAAATGTCACTTTTTCTTCACTCTCGCAGAAACATTAGTTCCAGGTCTAGAAGCCTTTTTGGGTTTGTCCCCTACAGCATCTGCTGGGTAGGACTTAAAAACATATACGAATTCTGGTGAGATTTTGTGTCACATCCCTTCTCCTGCTGCTTTGTTAATTAGTTTTGCATCTATCCAGCAAGGAGGGTAATGAGAGGCTCTTTCTTTCTGTATATGGGGTTTTTTTTGTTTTTGTTGTTGTTGGGTTGTTTTTGTGGTTTTTTTTTTGTTTTTTTNCAGACTGTATATTAGGGTTTAAAAAAAGGATGTGGGAACCCAGTTCTAAGCTTCAAAAAACAATAAAATAATACAGAGTGACACACTAATTTGCAGATTGTGCATAGACTAGAAACATCCTGATAAAATCAGACAAGGGTTTTTCCCCAGATGAGTGTCTCCTCAGGACAAGCTTTCTGAAAGGGAAGATGTGGGGAGGAGTGGAAGGAAAGAAGGGAAGAAACACAGGAATAAATTCAATTTAAGTGTGCACGGAAGGAGTAAGGAAACCTGTAAACATATCCAGGGTTATAAAGACAACTGAAGCAAAGGGCTTTTAAAGATGAGAAATCCACATGCTCTGGCAAGCAGAGCTGAAGACAAATAAAGACTTATGATCTTATGACTATGTGAGACAGTTTGCTACATGTTTGTCCTTCCCAGCACTGCTGTCTGTTTTCCTGAGAAAAATGGACTTGTTTGCTTCTGTGGAAAAGATAGAGAGTGGCCCAAACTGTGCTATCTGGAAAGCAGCTCCTGTGCTGCTGCATAGCCCTGATACACATGGAGTAAAAGATGCTCTTGATCATACACAAGGCTCAAACTGCGTGCATCAGGCCAAGTGCTCACAATGTTTACTATTTTGCCTGTGTTTACAACATCCAAGCCCAAATCACAGGTATTTATTGTGGCCTTTCTCCCTCTTCTGACCCTGCATTTTGGATGTGCTGTCCCGGCCCTGCAATGAGAGGATACACAACAGTGGTACCTGTGAGACAGCAGACACTATGGCCGTTTCCTGACCTGAGAGTGTCAGCTCAAATCTCAATTATTTGGTGGAGAATATTTGAGTGGCCAGCTCCTATTACAGTTTTAATCACAGCAGAAACATAATGACCAAATTCTACTACTTCTGCATTACATAAATATTTTTATGGACTGTGTCAGCTCTTCTGTGAGTGAAAGCTTGTTTTAATCACTCGAGAGATGATCTGACAGACATAGACGCAGATCTTCTGAATACAGGAGTGTGTAATCTGGTAGAGTTGCTTTTCAGAGCAAAGTTTTCAGATTTTAATTTATTTACAGCTGCTCTCTTGTTTCATACCTTCAATACAGAAGACATGACGAAGAGGCAATGCCTGAAGCAAAGGCTGCATCAGACTAAGAATTAATTTGAAAGGATATGTTTACTTCACATGTAATACAGGACCATGATAATGCACTTCCTGGGTAGTTTTTAATAGTGGAATTGACATGTAGCTGGTAAATTTTTGCTGTTAATCATAGAGCCTGTTAGGGCAATAGGTTGCTTATAATCATGCTGTTTACCGGTGTCTCTATGACACTGTATAACACATAATTTCCATTCCTTCCTCCCTTCCTTCTTTCCTTCCTTCCTTAGTCATGGTGCAGCTGAAAATGTCACTTTTTCTTCACTCTCGCAGAAACATTAGTTCCAGGTCTAGAAGCCTTTTTGGGTTTGTCCCCTACAGCATCTGCTGGGTAAGACTTAAAAACATATACGAATTCTGGTGAGATTTTGTGTCACATCCCTTCTCCTGCTGCTTTGTTAATTAGTTTTGCATCTATCCAGCAAGGAGGGTAATGAGAGGCTCTTTCTTTCTGTATATGGGGGGTTTTTTTGTTTTTGTTGGGTTGTTTTTTTTTTTTTTTTTGTTTTTTTTTGTTTGCATTTTTTTTTAGATTGTGCCTATTTTCAGAGCAGGAAAAATTTTTGCTATCGTTATTTTCTTTTTTTTTTCTATTTTTTTATGGTAGTTTTTACCAGTTTCACAGGCTCTGCTTCTTTTTTTCCAGCGGGTCAGCTACACTTTTCATGGCCTGGGTAAGAGAGACATGAGAGAACAACACAACAGGCCACAGTGGGGCTGGTATGGGCATGTGGTGAGTGTGGGAAGTCTCTGAAACTCTGTGGCTGCTCTGGTCCAGCCAGCCAGTCCTGTATGACTTTTGTCCACCACCTAGCAATGTTTCAATAGCTTGCACTGAATTTACTCATTGATGGGTGTCACAGGAAGGCAGACATGGCATTTATCAGGTGCTGATCAGCAAACTCTGCTACCTTAGCTAGTAAATTGGAGTCACTGCTCTATCAGGAAAAAGATATTATATACAAAACACCTATTAGTACTCTTGCAGACAGTGAATTGGTGTGAAATACTCAGGTTTCTAAATAAACTGCAAATTCAAGATGCTGTTTGGGTTGAGCAGACTACAGGGTAGAAAGGCAGTTTTGTGCAAGCTCCTAATTCGATATAACTGCTACTATCCACAGTGAAGCTCCAGGTGAAAAAGATTGCTCCTGAACACATCCATCAATCTCTGTGCAACCTGACATGGCTGCCCTTGTCCGAGAATTGACTGTTCCCTTTTCATTGGCTTTCTCCCCCATATCACAGGTTGTAGGATATGGCTGTTCTCCAGGAGGTGGGTTTTGCCCTCCTACTGACAGATGCTGCCTGTGCCCTTCTCTGACTGAAACCTCCTTCCTACCTGTTTTGTATGCCAGTTCAATCACCAGTGTTCGTGGTACTAAATTCTGTCTAGCCATCCATCACAAGACATTCAGGGCATGCATTATGATATGATTCATTTGAGCAATCTATGTTCATTATTAATCTTCCCTTACTGCGAGCTAAAGTAACCCTGGCTTGTAAGATCTCTCTTCTTTTCAAAGCATTCTTTCCTACAATTGCATTTTCTGCTGTATCTGCTTGCTTACTCACTTCTTAGTGCTTTTCAAGATGTTTTCCCCCTTCATGACTTCTGAACTGTGCCATTCATCCCAGAAAATATTTATTGGGAATTAATATGCAGACAATCAGTGCTGTGATTGCTTCTGAAAGTCTGCCTTGGAATATAGCTTATGCTTCACCAGGCTAAAGGAGTTAAACACAGGAGTTAAATCTTGATCTTCTTTCCTAAGTTCTTGCTCTCTTGACACCAAAAAAAGAGGAATTTGGAACTTTAACAGAACAAGGACAAGCTGTGTTTTTTTCAACGTTGTGCTTTTCAGTGTTAATCTAAAGAAATTCCACTTGATTTCATTACTGACCATCCAGACACCGTCAAGTGTGCAACACTATTGAATGTGTTTGTTCACCCTCGCAGGTTGCCCATTCTTCAGTGTTAGTTCCTTTTGTCCCCCTCAGAAACAGCAGGATCTTTCATAAGATTAATTCACATTTGTACCCAGCCAGTGCACTGGGGAGGGATAAGGTGCAGGAAGCCTCAACTGCTCTGCTGCAAGCCCAGATATTGTAAATAAGGAGGGGACAACATAAATAGGGGAAAGGACTCCTGAAATGCAACAACGAGGTGAGCTGATGCTGGACAGCACATGAGACTCCTTTGTGTCAGGGACACCAAATCCTCGCCGTTGATTGGGATCCTCAGTTGCACCCTAGGAGTAGCAGAGAATGAATGTGCAACCAAACTGGATCTGCTACCAAGCCCTGTTTGCTATTTTAGTAACTATATGACTGATTTTGGTTATTGAGAGCTGGATTGTCCCCTGTCTGCCATGCAGAATCAGTGCTGTGGCATTTTTATCCTCCTAGGAGCGGAAGAAACATCAGCTCCCTTTGCCTCCATTGCACTGAAAGAGACTGCATTTTACATTTTAGAGAAGAAGTGCAAGCTGTGACAATAAGACTGAAAGCAAAGAGCTGAGAATAAAAGGCAAGTACCTCTCAGGAGAAAAGTCAGAGAGAATACAAGGAAAACTTCTGCTTGGCTGATCTGATGCTCCTCTCCCCAGCAGTGCCCTTCCTAATCACAGCACACTGTGCATGCTTGCACTGCTTTCCTCACCAACAATTTCCTTCCGGCTGTCAAATTATCCAGGAGAGGCAGAGTGGGTAAATGAACAGCAACCGGATTGCTTGGTAAGTCTTGGCTCTGCCACAAACTCACTGCTCATCTCTATTCACTTCCTTTGCCATCTTTGTCATCTTTATTTCTGGGATACTATCTAAGATCCAGATGGTTGTTTAGGCATCTGTAGTGCACATCCTTAAAATTGCCACTGTAAGGTACAGAATAGTCATGTCTCTGGACACTGTCATTCAGATCAGCACTGTCCCCAGCCACCACTCTTGCACACCAAGTCTTCACAGAGAATTTGAGATCATCTAGTCCATCCTCCCACTCCAGCTAAATTATTCTTCAGTATCTTGGACTAAGTATGTGCAGAATGTAACTCAGCAGAAAGCCAGTCTTGTTTAGATGAAGCGGATGTTATCTGCTGAAAGTGGTTAACAACAGTAATGAGAGTATAGTCCACATGCCACGGTCAAATAAACAGAAGAGAATATTTGGTTTCTATTACTGTTGTAGGTCAAGTTGTAGATTTAGGTGTATAAACTTGAGCACTCTTTGAATGTAATGGTTATGAAAGCCAAGAATGAGCACAGCAGCCACAGCTTTTCGGCTACAGCAACTTCAATCTCTTAAAAAGGAAAAAAATGTACCTTGAATGTGAGACAGCATTTAGCAGTTTCCTTTCCCTTTTTCAGTTGATTAAATGTCCTCCTCTATTAAAAACCTCTTGATAAGACAATGAAACCTATTAGCAGCCCATAAGAATCTGAGGTTGGTGTTATGACCCACACTTAAAGGTGAGGGTAACTCAGGTTCTTGTTAATAGATCCCTTGAGGCGAATTAGAGTGAAACAATGATCAGTGTTTAGAAATAAATATATATGTATATATGTAGGGTTTATTTTAGAACAGCTTGGCTGCAGTGGAAAGGAGATATGTAGCTATTTTGGTTATTATCTACAGTAATACAACAATATAAAAGTATAAAGGTATCACTTAAGAAAATATATAAAGAAAAGAAAGGAAGAGAAAGAAAGGATAAGAGTAGAAAGATATTACCAGCTGTGGATCCAACAACAAGTCTTGATTGTTGCAATTTAGATGTCCACTGGTTGAAGTGATGGTCACAGTCTTGTTTCATCAGGGGTGTGGGAAGCCTGTGAAACACAAAGTCTGAAGGGCGAATAATATATCCTTAGGTTTATGTGGGAACACCCAGGTACCTCCCATGGACAGGGAGTTTTACACTGTCTGTTGCAACACCATGGATCATGCACAGTCCTGTGGTATAAGGCCCCAGAAATGAGTCTGGGGGAACTTTGGGGGTCTTTGGTGGTTTATGACCCCTTTTAAGACATGACACTGCCTCTCATGTCAGCGTAGTTGAGCCAGTTATGCCCTGTCAGAAGGGATGAATACCTTCAGGCCTACGGGTCAATGTCCCAATACTTCCCCTGGGGAGGAATGGAGAGTTTTACAACAGAGACAGTTGTGTAAGGGAGGACATTGGCATGATTGGCACTGTCCCGCCTCCACAGGGAGAGTCAAAACCAAGCTTGTAGCCTCCAGTGTTGAGTGTTCACCTCCTCTGTCTTATGCAGATCAGAGGTTTCAACACGACACAGAAAAAACTCTCCTCCTCCCCTTCAGCTGGCAGGGAGGTGGTGCAACCCTGGCCTCAGCAAAGCACCCTGCTGCTTTTGCAAATGGATGATTGACTGAGTCATTAACCATTAACATTTCAGTCTCTCACAGTTGGTAAACAGAACTACAACTCTGAGAAGCAATACTGCAGATAGCATTCAGCAAGTAAGTAGCATGGCACTATAAATAGGTTAAAATACTGTGTTATATTAGCAGATGAATTCCTAGAAGATGATCATGGAAGCTGTCACAACCTGGTTAAGGTCATCACCGAATGGTAACTGCAGAAAGACAGAAATATATATCTTGTACAGCTGCAAAATCTGTAAGCAACTATCTTCCATTTAATGTGCTCTGACCTGAGCTCCAGCAGTGCCCTATTTAGGATAGGCAGACTGTGTCCCCTGTGTGTGAGTGCACATCCAGCTTGGAAAGGTTCCCCTTGTCTTCCATGGATGACAACCTTCATTCAGAAGGCACTGAGCTCACATTAATCTCCCCTTATTTTCGTGCCTGCTTCCTTGCATATTAAAACCCTCTTTTGGCTGGTTCGGTTGGTGATGAGAGCACATCTTCCAGACGACAGTATCTTTAGCATATACACAGCCCCGTCTGCCTTGAGAATGCTGAAATCAACCCAAGTGCCAGAGCTCCTCTTTAAAATATTAAATACACAAATATTTATAAATAGTATTTTAGCTGTGAATAATAACCTGGTAGTGCCTGGGAGAGGCAGACAATTTACATCCTCCCTTTCCATATGAGCTGTTTTGCTGTGACTTCCAGATGCCAAGTAAATTATTAATCAAGTATGAAAAATACAGTGAAGCCTTCCTTCCTGAGAAGAAGAGTGATACTAGTCACCAGATGAATTTGGCATGTATGTCACATAGCCACTGAATAACTGATCAACATCTTTCCCCACCATTTTGTTGTGTTCAGGGTTTACCTGTCTAACTCAGAATATGTTGCAGGTGTGCACTAATTTCTCCTTTTTCAGTGCCACCACTGATGACGTACATTTGCCCTGTCATTGAGATAGTGACGTATGTAGACACAATCTACAATGCAGATGGCAGAACTTCACAGGATTTTGACGAGGCTTTAGAAATCATGGGAGAAATGTTCTCTGGATCAAGGTTGTTCGGGTTGGGGGTTTTTGATTGTTTTTCATTTGTTTGGGGTTTTTTTTTGTTTGAGCTATGATTAATGCCTGCATCAGACATCAAAAATGGAAGGGTGCAGTTTGTTAACACCCCTGCATTGATTTAAGGACAAGGTGGTAGAGAAAAGCAGAAATTTCTGTTATTTTAATGACTTCTTCCAGCTTACTTTTGCAGTGTGATAGGCATTCAATCAGTCTTAGAATAGAACAGAGAACACAGAATAGGAGACAACACAGAACACACACATCAGTTGGACTGTTAATGTATGCCCCAAGTTAGCTGAGGACTCTTTCTAAAGATATGGGCTCCAAGAGCCTCTTCAGATAAGCAAATCCACCAGAAAAAAGCTGAAGACAGTGGTCAACCACTATTCCCTACCAACAGTGTTGCCATTGACAATCAACCACTGGTCAACCAAGTGATCTTGTAAAAGTCTGTCCTTGAGTCCTAACACTTATATTCAAAGCCTAATGGAACCACAGCTGCACAGTTGGGTACTCACATCTCCACAGTCCTGGCCTCCATGCAGAGAGACTAAGCCTTCAAAGCATGGCTAAGAGAACCGGTGATAAATACTATTAAACAAAAACTGGTCTTTAGTGGCCTTCAGAAACATGACCCTGGATTTCCCCTGCTGCTAGCCTGGTATCAAAGGGAGCAAAAGTATGACAGCTATGCA
This sequence comes from Calyptomena viridis, assembly GCA_013390005.1. Lineage (NCBI taxonomy): Eukaryota > Metazoa > Chordata > Aves > Passeriformes > Eurylaimidae > Calyptomena > Calyptomena viridis. The sequence goes on from WEIV01008400.1 coordinate 137,291, forward strand.
CAGATCACTCTTTGGTTATACAGAGAGGGAGAGAGGAAGAAACCAAATGCTTGCTTTACAGATTCTCTGCTGCTTTCTTTTTAAACACATTTAGAGTCATCTTTTCAGTGTATGATTCTACCCTGAATAATTTATATCATTAGAGATACCTTACTGCAACCAGAATGCACAAAGACAACCCAAAAATGTATTCACACAAAACGTATCTTGAGGTGCATAATACTATTTCTTCATTCCTCTCTATGTCCCCAGCTCCCAGTATTTCAGAATCATCTCTTGGCATCTTGCTTAGTGATGATAAATCAGGCTCAGTTGCTATGATGCAGAGCCAGTAAGCATCCTTGGTACATACCTAGCTGCTAACCCTTCCTGTAGTAATCCAAGGCTTCACCTGCATATGTGTGTGTATTCATAGTGTCTCATTTCCTAGTGGAGTGAGTCATTGGAAAGTCAGACAGATTAAATCCCAGCAAAACAGTACCAACTAATTTCCTTGCCCCTTTTTCCATTCACAGCACGGTATAGTGCCTCTCTCTTCAGTGAGACAATCACCTCATTGTGGTAGGTACTGTATAAAAACAAGTACCAAAAGCCTCTGTCTCTAATAAATAACCTAGCTATAAATTGGGAGGCAACACGTGGTAGAGCAAAATGGCAATTTCAAGCTGCCAGAAAGGATCTTGCTGCACAACTGCCTGCTCACTGTCAAGATTTCTGTGGCAAAACATACATTTTGCAACTTGTTCTTTACAGTATAAATATAAATAGTTGGTGATGATGAAAGAACCCCAGAGACCCTGTAAATTAAACCACACTGAATAAGACCCTGCATGAAGACCATAAGCTGGCAAAAGCTTACAGTATGTTTCTTTAAATCTTTCTTTAAAGAAAAATATCTTGCTAATTAATGACTGATGGTGTTAATATAATGAAAGACTTTTATATCTTCAAACAATATCAATTCTGCCCAGAGGGCTTTGATGCATAGGAATATATATATCCAGACCAACATCCAACACAGATGTTTACAGTGAATGAAGACATCAAACCTGTCTCTTGTACAAGAGATGTCTGCTGGTCTGCTAGTTTGATCATTACTCCCAAGAAGTAGCCAAGCAGTTAGAGCTAGTTCCTAGAAATGGAAGAAGTATTAGAAAAAAGGCAATGTAAATCAGTAGAACACAAATGAAAATGGAAAGCATAGGTTTATCTTTCTCCTCTTTTTTCTTTCCCACACTTTTTTTCAGGGAAGTGTGAAGGAGATGATTTTATCAGCCAAACAGAAGACATCTCTGGTGCTTACAAAGGCATTGTGGGTCACAGCAGCTGGTGGGACATCCCTTTCAGGATGTGCAAGGGGAGTTGAACAGAGGGAAGGCTCTTCATCCTGTATCGATGTCTGCTTACTGTTTACTATGGGCATATAATCATGTTCTGTATAAGCCCAAATGATCTTCCAAGAGATGCTGTCCTTTATCGCAGAAGACATAAAGGACATCTTTTTTTCATGTGATCAAAAGCACAAAACATAATTCAAAATGAGACACCTATTTATGAAATTAATGTTAGCATGTCATTAAAATTTTTGTTTTGTCTAGATGATTAATTTCTCTGTTACACAGTATACAGGAATGATAAACAATAGATTCTCTCTCTTGCGATATTATTTTCTGTTAGTGATGTTTTCTAAGAGGTCTATAGGACAGAGGGAGACACTTCCCAAGCAGAAACTACTTGGCCATTTCAATTTCACAGAATATGATGCTCCAAAAATTCGTCCTTGAACCCGATTGAGAATGCTAAAGAAAAAAAGAAAAGGGTCAAGGTCAAATTCTTAGGCATCTTGAAGGCCATGGAAATGAGTCTCAAGACTTTAGGTGAGCTTGAAGAGGCTCCTAGTTATACACTGACCTTGCTGACAAACAAGCAAGGTAAGAGTTGCAAGGTGAAAAATTGGCATTTTGTTCTCATGACTTTTATTTGCTATAGTATAAAACAGTTCTGGTGAATATTCTCATAAATAGCAACATAATAGCATAATACTTCTTGTAACTCCACACACAAACAAAAAATAGCAGTCTTATAGAAGCTGCATAGAAAATATATGGCAGCATTTTTCAGAACAACTGGTTTTGGAAAAATTTAACTACAAATGCAGTACACAGGGATGAATTTAGTTGAATGACTTAGGGGCTCTTAAACCTCACCTACTATCTTCCACTTTCCACTGGCACTGCTTGCATGCATGAGCTTGTTCTGGGCAGGGCACATGGGCAGCCCTCCTCCCTTTCAATAGGACTCAGTGCACATGATAAACGGCCTTTGGCCCATCGAAGCAAATGGAAGAACTCTCATCTCAAGGTGATTTTGCAACAAAATTCTCCTTGAAGAGGCTCACAATGAAATGGTATTCGTGATTGCCTTTCTTCTCTGATCATCCTGTTGAACCAAATTTAAATAACGCGTAAACATGCACCCTTGGAAGTCTCCATATGCAGGTTCTACAAGGAAATGCAGTCCTGTGTGCTCCATAGACTTCACTACTTGCCTACAGGTTTTAAACAAAATTGATTCAGATCTAAACTGAAGGCTCTTCCTGTGCCTATTAATCACCTTTCCTCACACAGCGTTTTTGCAGCTGCCACTACATACGCTCCTTGGGCACCAGTCCACAGTTTTGCACCTCCCAAAGTCACACCATGATCACTAGCACTGATATTTCATCCTAGGTGGTAGGACAAATCTGCTAGGGTAGCTATAAATGATAAGTAACTTACATAATTATCCTGACACTTCATTGCACTATCAGTCAGTTGACTAGTGATTTAATTTCTAATGATACTTTGGTAATATTATGATTATTTTTGGTAGTAATAACTACCAAAATAATACCAAAATAATTACCAAATAATTACCAAATAATAATAATTGGTAATATTATGATTATTTCTGCCCAAGATGTTATTTATATCTTGTCTTAGAAAATAAAACCAGAAGGACCCGCAGCAGTCATCTGTTCTGATCCCTGCAGAAAGCTCGGGGTCAAGCCTGAAAAGAACTACATCATATCCTACACAAACCTATCATGTGTTTTCAGAGGTGGATAACTTAACTGCAAGCCTTGGGAAGCTGCTCCAATGTTACTCAGGAGAGTGGCTAAGATCAGATTGTTTTGTATGAATAAAATCCTTTTGAATTTGTAATTACTATGTAATTTGAAACATTTTTGAAAATAAAAGGGAAGCATTCACACGCATGGGGAGTAGGGTACAAAGAATGCATGTTTCCTTTTACATCCCTATTACTTTGTTTGATCCTCTTCAGTTTATACAATTGCCCTCCATGTGATTCTCTGCAGCACAATATATTTTCAAGCCAGTGCAGACTAAAATTATATTGTGATACAGTGGCTGCTTTGTCTTCAGTAGATCTTTAATAAATTTGTGGTCAGCAGCAGTGTTATTTGGTAAATAATATAAAACCATGACAGGTTTGGTCAGAGTAGGAAAAGCCTCAGGGTGACTGAGGTGTAAGAAACAGCTCAGAATGAGCATTTCAAATGTAAGAGGGATTTAAATAATTAACTTCCTTTGGATAGGATTTTCCTGCTGCAGTGTAAGAAAGGAAAAACAATTAACAACTGAAACCCTCTTTTTTGCCAGAGCTGTCCCTCACTGTATGAAATAATGGGCTTTACTTCAGGAGAGGAATGATGCCCAGACTATTCTCATAGCTGAACAAGACTTTTATGAAGGAAGAGGAGAAGGAGGTAAAGGGGCCATAGGCTCTGTGTACAGGAGGGTGTGGGGTGAGTTCTTTTCAACACCTGTATTGATGATGTGGATGAGAAGATCAAGTGCACACTCAGTAAACTTGCAAATGACACCAAGATGGGTAGGAGTGTTAAATCTGCTTGAGGATAAGAAGGCTCTGGACAGGCTGAATGAATGAGGTGAAGCCAGTTTTATAAGGTTCAATGAGGGCTAGTGCTGGGTCCTGCACCTGGGTCACAACAACCCCATACAACACTGTAGGCTTGGGGCAAAGTGGCTGGAAAGCTGCCTGGTAGAAAAGGACCTGGGAGTGTTGGGTGACAGTGGTTGAACATGAGCCAGCAGTGTGTCCAGGTGGCTGAGAAGGCTGGTGGCATCCTGGCTTGTATCAGTAATAGCGTGGCCAGCAGGACCAGGCCAATGACCATCCCCCTGTACTCATCACTGGTGAGGCCACACCTTGAATCCTATGTTCAGTTTTTTGCCCCCCTGCAAGAAAGACTTTGAAGTGCTGGAGCATGTCCAGAGAAGGGCAACATTGCTGGAGAGCTGGATACTTCAGAGAAAGTAAGGCTCAGAGGGAACCTTTTTGCTCTCTACAACTACCAGAAAGGAGGTTGTAGCAAGGTGGATATCGGTCTCTTCTCCCAGGTAACAAGAAATAGGACAAGAGGAAACAGCCTCAAGTTGCACTAGGGAATGTTCAGCCTGGATACTAGTGAAAATTTCTTCATGTAAAGGTTTGTTAAGCATTGGAACAGGCTGCCCAGTGAAATGCTTGAGTCATCATCCCTGGCGGTATTTAAAAGATGTGTAGATGTGGCACTTGGGGACATGTCTTAGTGGTAGACCTGACAGTGCTGGGTTAACCGTTTGACTCAATAATTTTAAAGGTCTTTTCCAACCTAAACAAGCCTGTGACTCTATGGCACCATAGCACCTTCACCACCCCTGAGACACCCATGCTAACTATGCTTCTCAGCATTTGCTGTGCTGCTTCCAGACTATCTATGGACAGTTAATGTCTTCCAGGAGAGAGGCTGAGGTTAGAGATGGAAGTCTTTCAGACAGAACAGTAAAATAGGTGGAAATAAAAAGGGAGAGAGAGCCAGTGCAACTGATAATAACAGGCAGCAGCAGGCATCTCCAGTGCTGCCTGCCTACCTAGTTGGTCACAAGGCACATGGAATTTAGTCACACATCTGCTGCAGAAGGCCATGTACATTACACAGTGTTCACTTACATGAATAGGAGATATCCATCCCCTTTAAACACACATTGTGTCAAACTGTATGACATCATCCAAGAATAAGATAAGCTCAAAAACTGTCTTTTTAATTTTCTTCTGCTTGATTTGAAACTGAGGGAGGAGTAGTAGGCTGTGAAGCAAATGCCTTTTGCTGCAGAGACCTACAGAAAAGCCATTCCATGCCTGGTGGCCAAGAAGGCCAACGGCATCCTGGCCTGCATTAGGAATAGTATGGCCAGCAGGAGCAGGGAGGTCATTCTTCCCCTGTACTCAGCACTGGTGAGGCCACACCTTGAGTGTGGTGTCCACTTCTGGGCCCCTCAGTTTAGGAAGGACGTGGAGATGATGGAGCGCATCCAGAGGAAGGCAATGAGGCTGGTGGGGGGCTTGGAGCACAAGCCCTGTGAGGAATGATTGAGGGAGTTAAAGTTGTTTAGCCTGGAGAAAAGGAGACTCAGAGGTGACCTTATCACTCTACAACTTCCTGAAAGGAGGTTGTAGTCAGGTGGGGGTTGGTCTCTTCCACCAGGCAGCAACTGACAGAACGAGAGGACACAGTCTCAAGCTGCGCCAAGGGAGGTATAGGTTAGATATTAGAAAGAAGTTCTTCACAGAAGGAATAATAAAGTATTGGAACAGTCTGCCCGGGTAGGTGGTAGAGTCACCATCCCTGGATGTGTTTAAAAAAAGACTGGATATGGCACTTGGTGNCACAAGGCACATGGAATTTAGTCACACATCTGCTGCAGAAGGCCATGTACATTACACAGTGTTCACTTACATGAATAGGAGATATCCATCCCCTTTAAACACACATTGTGTCAAACTGTATGACATCATCCAAGAATAAGATAAGCTCAAAAACTGTCTTTTTAATTTTCTTCTGCTTGATTTGAAACTGAGGGAGGAGTAGTAGGCTGTGAAGCAAGTGCCTTTTGCTGCAGAGACCTACAGAAAAGCCATTCCATGACTGGTGGCCAAGAAGGCCAACGGCATCCTGGCCTGCATTAGGAATAGTATGGCCAGCAGGAGCAGGGAGGTCATTCTTCCCCTGTACTCAGCACTGGTGAGGCCGCACCTTGAGTGCTGTGTCCAGTTCTGGGCCCCTCAGTTTAGGAAGGACGTGGAGATGATTGACCGTGTCCAGAGGAAGGCAACGAGGCTGGTGGGGGGCTTGGAGCACAAGCCCTATGAGGAATGATTGAGGGAGTTAAAGTTGTTTAGCCTGGAGAAAAGGAGACTCAGAGGTGACCTTATCACTCTCTACAACTTCCTGAAAGGAGGTTGTAGTCAGGTGGAGGTTGGTCTCTTCCACCAGGCAGCAACCGACAGAACAAGAGGACACAGTCTCAAGCTGCGCCAAGGGAGGTATAGGTTAGATATTAGAAAGAAGTTCTTCACAGAAGGAATAATAAAGTATTGGAACAGTCTGCCCGGGTAGGTGGTAGAGTCACCATCCCTGGATGTGTTTAAAAAAAGACTGGATATGGCACTTGGTGCCATAGTCTAGTCAAAGTGTTAGGACATGGGTTGGACTCTATGATCTTGGAGGTCTCTTCCAATCTAGTAATTCTGTGATTCTGTTTATACAAATCAAGCCACATGAAATACCCAACATATTCTGCTAACCCTGTTAGTTGAGAATTCACCAGTTTACTCTTGCTGCCTAGTTTGGTTTCATCATAATCATTTGCATTTGGGGATATGCTTAAAAAAAGTAATTAAAAGGAAGTATATTAAGTCACATGGTTGGGAATAAAACTAAGAAAACATAATAGAAAGTATTGATGAGAAATGCAGACCACATGTGTTTGCGTTCAAATGCCTAGCAGTATATGACTGGATGGTAATCCTGGTTCTTTAATACTACATTTACAGCAGTAATTACAGAAAAGCAGACACATGCACACATACACACACACACACACACACACACACACACACACACACATACACACACACACAAAGTACTCTCTGAAAATCAGCCCAGTCTGAAGGAACAGGGGCTAAAGGGAAGGAGAGAGTTCAAGAGAAGAGAAATTGCATGAATTGACTGAGCTTGTCAAATCTTAATGGTGCTTTTCTGACCATATGTCTCTGGTCTCTGACTATGACAGAATACTTTTTCAATAACATTTCCAACTTCTTCTGCAACTTCAAAGAGGATGTTCTGGGCAAAAATGGACAGAAGTCTACCTTGTTTTCTATGAAATCTGGAAGACCGTAAGTCTGGAAAGGGAAAATGCTTTTTGATGTCTTCCAGGAGTGTGATGTACTTAGCTGAGCCCTGCCCAAGAGACTTTTATATGGTTATGATTGAATCCTTCCCTGAAGAGGGGAAGAAGAAACAGGACAAGGATACGAAGACATGGAAAGAATGGCACAGCATGGCTGTAGGAAAAAAAGGATTTGGCCAGGTCTGTGTATGAGAAAGAAGGCAGGGAGACAAGGTAGGTCTCAATGCTAGGGAAGAGAGATGGCAGAAAAGGAGGAAACAGAGAAACCTTGTGGATGAAGGAAAGGCAGTGGATGTAGTTTTCCTGGATTTTAGTACAGCTTTTGATTCTGTTCCACACAACATCCTTCTGGACAAGTTGTCCAGCTGTGGAATGAGGTGGTTCATGGTACACTGGATGAAGGATTGACTGAAGGGCAGAGCTCAAAGGATTGTAGTGAGTGGGGCTACATCTGACTGGGGATTGGTCACCAGTGGTATTCCTCAGGGATCAGTTTGAGACAGGCCATTTACATAAGAGTGGGACTTGATGATCCTTCTGGGTCTCTTCCAACTCAGAACTCTGTGATTCTCTGATTTTGTGAGAACCAGTTCTGCTCAACATATTTATCAATGGTCTGAGTGCAGGAACTGAATGCACCATTAGCAAGTTTGTTGATGATACGAAACTAAGAGGTGCTGTTGATGCTCTTGAGGGACAGGAGGTATTACAGAGGGATCTAGATAGATTGGAGCACTGGATTATGGCTAATGGGATGAAATTTAACAAGTCTAAATGCTGGATTCTGCACCTAGGACAGAGTAATGCTGGGAGAGGCGTGGCTGGAGAGCAGCTCTGCAGAGAGAGGTCTGGGGACACTGGTTGGCAGCAGTTCAGTGTGATGGAGAAGTGAGTCATGGAAGCCAGGAGGGCAAACTCCATTCTGGGATGCATCAGGTACAACATCACCAGCCAGGCAAAAGACAGGATTGTCGCACTGTATTCAGCATCGATACAGCCTCACCTCAAGCACCATGTGCAGTTTCACACCCCACAATTTAAGATGGATATGAAGGCCCTCAAATGCATCCAAAGGAGGGCAACGAGGNTATATTTATCAATGATCTGAGTGCAGGAACCGAATGCACCATTAGCAAGTTTGTCGATGATACGAAACTAGGAGGTGCTGTTGACGCTCTTGAGGGACAGGAGGTATTACAGAGGGATCTAGATAGATTGGAGCACTGGATTATGGCTAATGGGATGAAATTTAACAAGTCTAAATGCTGGATTCTGCACCTAGGACAGAGTAATGCTGGGAGAGGCGTGGCTGGAGAGCAGCTCTGCAGAGAGAGGTCTGGGGACACTGGTTGGCAGCAGTTCAGTGTGATGGAGAAGTGAGTCATGGAAGCCAGGAGGGCAAACTCCATTCTGGGATGCATCAGGTACAACATCACCAGCCAGGCAAAAGACAGGATTGTCGCACTGTATTCAGCATCGATACAGCCTCACCTCAAGCACCATGTGCAGTTTCACACCCCACAATTTAAGATGGATATGAAGGCCCTCAGAGGAGGCATCCAGAGGAGGGCAACAAGGCTAGTGAAAGACCTGAAAGGAATGCCCTGTGAGGGGAGGCTCAAGAGTTGGGGTTTGTCTAGTTTGGAGAAAAGAAGCCTGAAGGGTGAGCTCATTGCTCTCTACAGCTTCCTGAAGAAGATGAGAAGGAGGTGCTGAGCTCTTTTCCTAGGTATTCAGTGACAAAATATGTGGAAATTGTTCAATGTTATGCCAGAAGAGCTTCATACTGGATGTTTCCAGGAAAGGGGTAGAGTGCTGATGACCAGGCGGCCTATGAGGAGGTGTACACGTAACTGCACACTGTGGAATTAGAGCTTTGGGGGATTAGTTATAAAGTCTATTTTGAATTTTGTAGGTGTTTATTAATATTTCATAGGCATCTAGTGTTGTGGTTTCTCTGTCACATTACTGAAGTTGATCCAGCACCTGCAGTTCACCAATTGCCAGTTGATTATATGTCATTAAAAAAAAAAATCTAACAAATACTTTGATCCTGATTTGTTTTAAACCCCTTGAGCTGAGCAGGTTTTCCTCTGTGACAGAGGATAGAGGAGGAAAAAAAGGGTACAAGCTGCCCTGCTGCTGCCTCAGGTCTCACACAGGACTGAGCAGGGACAGCAAAGCTGAGCTCCTTCAGCCACAGGCATCCCTCAAACAACATGAAGGCAGGTCCCAGGCTGTGGAGATGTTTCACAACCCAGGATGAGCCTGCAAGAGGGAGAGAACCACCATGGCTTGCTAAGACTGAATGGGATCAATCACATACCTGCAGCTCCATCCTGGGAACTACTCTGGGGGACCCCTTGGAGGACCATGGCCTGGATCTTGCAGATCTTGCAAACATGCAGCAATTTGCATCTCAAACCCAAAGCTTGCAACACAGTCTGAATCTACACCACAGCAGGACAGACAGCCATGCTGGGGAACGATTTATTTCACTGCGTGACCCTTCCAGAAGAAAAATATTGACCTTTGCAGCTCCACTGGTCCAGGTGGGCTCTGCTCCTCATCCTGTGATGGAAGATGTTGTTGAGAAGACACTTGCTTTGCATTCACACCCATGATCCAGATGTGGTCCATTAATGTCCCCATTTAGGGGTTTTTAATCTCCTCTTTGGGCCCTCTGTATCCCTCTAGTCCAGTTTGCAAACCTAGTTAGGCTAATTTACTTCTCATGAAGGAAGACGTGCCCACAAGATGCTCAAACTGGCTTCATGGTAAGTTTCAGTCAGAGTACAAAGGAAGCTTGCAGACATGCACTGAAACTTGCTGAAGTAAAAAGATGGGTGGTGTTCCAGGGATTGTGCTTGCAGACCCATTTTCAGACACTTCACTGAAGGCATCGCTAGTTGTGTCCTTGCTCCAGCTGAAACCAGTGAATGTGATGAGGAATTCTGCCCATGCTGTGCCTGAAAGAAGCATTTCAGTATACTCTACCCTGTGCTGATAGGACACCAATTAAGAACCCGCTAGGTGAGCTGATATTGCTCATCCTGTGCACCTTCTGCAAACAGTTGCAGGGATCACTATGAAGTGAGCAGTCATTTAAAAAGAAGAAAAGAAACATGTTCTCCCCTTCTTCCTGCAAGTTCCATGAGTCCTCAGGGTGGGTACACTGCACAGCTGGCAAACAAGATGCTGTTGACTGCAGGGTCCTTGTGCACTGCTCTGACAGGGAGAGCATGGACAGCTGAACAGCAGAGCAGCCAGCAACAGCTCTTTGTAAACTTACAGTGTCTGGGAGGGAAAACTCAGAGGAATTTGTGTCTATTGAGTGTATTCTGCCCATTTCATTTTAGTCTGTCACAGCCTGAAAGGCAAAGTCTGTGCTTTGGTTTGCAACTCATAGGGGTCTGGTTTCACATTTCCCTTGGGACAAATCTCCTGTCAGGACAGAACAGGTAGCTTACACCACATTACAGATGACCAGAGATGTGGCACCATCTCCACAGTCTCCTAACTCACACTTCACCTTGCTTTTTTCCTACAGATTTATTTCTGCAAAGCACTTACATGTCGATTGCAAGCTGAGATTTATAATTCTACAAGTTAAACAAATGCCTACACATCTGTGAATGTGCACACTGCTTTCCCCTGCCCACACTGACCTGAACTGGTGCTCAGAATTAGAAATGATGGGAGTTTCTGAAGCATCCTGTGCAAAGTGAGAATTGAGAAAGGGAGAGATAGATGAACCAGAGCCTAAGAGCATGCACAGGCAGAAGGGCATAATGGAAATGTTTGTGACAGTTAGATAATGGATAACTAAGCCTTTGGAAAAAAAAACATTTTTACAAGTAGCATGGTGAAAATGGCCTTGGCAATATTTTTCCGTCAGATAAATCTCTCAGTGTCTTGGACTGAGTAGCAGTTATGCTCACTTCTTACCATGCCAAGGGAAATGGCACAAGGAGGATGCTCTGCTCATAGGGAAGGGGCAGGGAAGTGGACCAGGCTACAGAGAGCTAACATGAAGTGAACATCACTTGTTATAGATAGACTTTGAAAAGCAAGTTGTAAATGATCAGGGGGAGCAATAAAAGCAACACATAACTCCTGCAGATTGGTGTTCCTGTCCACAACCGTGGCTTAGCTTCTGTAAGCCTGATGCCTGCAGTGTTGAACAGGTACTTGTACTTAGTGATGATTACACGAAGATAGAGAAGGCTCCTGGGCAGCTGTTGTCTATCCCACACTTCAGATAGAGTGTGGAAAACATGGACACTATGAGCTGAGCACTAGGACTTTTTTTTGCTTAGATGGTTCCATCTCAATGGAAAAGACCACAGAAATTATGTAAAAAAGGCTCATTGTCAAGCAGCAAAGTCTTCAGGGTAGATCACCTTGACTAAACGGAGTTATTCTGTCTAGAGAGATGTAATGGGCTCATCTGTAGCTCCCTGGTACCCTGTGATGTCGACATACTCCCACGGACACATATGGCTCAGAGTGACATCTGGGCCACTGAGGCCATACGTCCATGAGGTTTATGGGATCAACATTTCATGTCCACAGAGCAGAAGTGGATGTCTGTTTCTGATCTGGTCTCCATGCAGCCAACAGAGAGAAACAGGTGTCACAGGGATGCAGTTGTCCTGTCTGTACCTTTCAGAAAGGGTGAAAGGCGGCTCCATGCTATCCAATTTCTCTCATCAGGTAAGAACCCCACTGAGCTCCAAAGGAAGCCTGTGTTGCAGGCACCTACCTTGTAGACATACAGGGAAAATTAGGCAAAATTCCTTTTGAGTTGTGAGAGGGAGCAGAACTTGATGCAACTGTCAGTATGTCACCATGTACACGATGCTATGAAGAAGCATCTACCCAAAGCTCCTGACACCTAGACAGTCAAGATGAAGAGAAGGAGCAGTTCTGGGACCTGACTACAGAGCTGGCCTGTGGTGAATTGTTGCTGGTAGTTTCAGGTCAGTGCCCTCTTGATCAGGCTCTATACTCAAACCCATAAGGTACATGTGGCTCTCGGGTCTTTTTCCACATTTCAGCAGGTATGGACAGGTTACTGTTGCAAGTACCTTCCTGGCTGCAAACATGTGAAGACTATAACTCCAAGATACTTCCACATGGGACTGCAGGGTGCAGCCCTGTTCTAAATCTTCCTTCACTGGAGGGGATGAAGAAATCAGCTTTAATACCGGTATCTGCAAATAGTCTAAATTTTAAGCCTTGAGCTTATAAAGTTATCTTACTAGCATTTATAAGAGAGCACAGCTTCTAGTACTGCCACAACAAATTTGGAAAAGCACTGACACTCTCCTGCATGATGCCTTCACAGAAGCAAGAGCACAGCTCAGCTGCAGACACCAAGCAGAAACTACTGCTGCCACATCCATCTCTGGGGAATGACAAGCAGGGCAGCCTTAGACATGATCTGCCCCTGAAGAAAGTGTATTTATTTAAATTCATGATGTGATCTGGCATAATTTTTGGCTTTTCTATAGAAATATCTTTTACAGTCTCATACATAAAATGAAATGAAGGAGCCACACACACTGTATGTTGAAAGTTCATGTCTGTCCATCTGGGTCATACAGGCCAGCTGCAACATCTCCACCTTAGCCCAACACCTGAATCTGCAGCTGTTCCTCCTTATGGGTAGTCATCTGAAAATCTCTGGGGAAAAGAAGGAGTGAGGGGGAAGAGGAAGATAATAATAGTTGAATAATTTATTCAATGAGATTCATGGAGTTTGAGGACTAATACATTCTATGAATAATATTTTCATTATTTTCCCAACTCCAGTGCTAACAGAAGTTATGAATAATGATTGAAGCAAACACTTGAATTATATGACAATGCTATTGAACTTTGGAAGCACATATTACATGAAGCGAGAGGACTCTAGTTCTGCCCGTCATGAGTTTGATGTAGATGTTCTCAAAAGTGGTGAAATGTGTATCTGACACTTTGGCCTTTCCTCACAGAAAGTTTGTGCTCAGATTACCTGACAGTAAGAATCAATCAATAACTTGTGTGCTGTTTCTCTCCCAGAAAATTGTTAGCAATTGCTTTCTTTTGGCAACTCTGAAATTTCATCCCTGGAGATGGCAGACCTCTCATCTCTATAGTTCCCTCTCACTGCAGAGCAGCATGTCCTTGTCTCCAGAGGGGAAACTTGTTCCTCAGGGGAGCTTCAACCTGCCACTGCTCTGCAGCAGCATGTGCTGACAGCCCCTGATGTTGTGGTAGCTCTCTCTGCAGCAGTTGGAGATGCTGCAGGGGAATGCTGGCAAGGCTCTTTCCATATCTCATCTTTCTCAATGTCTCCTCACCATTGAAGTGACTGCTGAATGTGGTCTCTAGACACAAGGGCAAAAGGAAGATTAACAGGTCCCTGTGAAGTTTGGCCAGGAAATCCAAGCTGTTGTGAGATGCAGAAGTCAGAAGCTTTCAAATTCTACAGTATTTCTGCTGCTATTCCCCAGTCCTTGGCAGGCAGAGCCACTGATTTCAGCATACAGTAGCCAAGGGACTGCTTTCAGCCTGTGTCCAGAAGTACTTCCTAATAAAATCTAACAACTGAAGACTTTATTATTTCAGTAGATTTTAGCCCTGAATTAATTATAATGTCCTCTCTTTGTCTTAACAGAAGAGCTAGAGAGTCAATGGTTTCCTGTCCAGCCTGAGAAGTTGTGGTTGAACAATAACGTTTGTTATATTACCAGCCCGAGCAGACTTAATGATTCCAAACAACATGGGTCCTACTGCATCTCCTGCTATACCATGAATAAGGCTCATTACTGAAGCTAAAAAATAATATGAATTCCTGCTATCAATTCTATGATACCAGATACACAACACCCTTTGACACAAGTGATGAAAGATCACAATAAAGAAAAACAGCCAATAATTTCCACCCTCCAAAATTCATAATCTAAATGATAACTGAGCTTGCTGCAAGGGACTAACTGTAATTCATCAGCTAAGTGTCGAATTCTTCAGTTGCTGGAGGGCCTCTACTCAGTCAGAAATGAACATAGTTCATACACATATTTAATTCTAACTTTGAAAGTAGAGAGGAATTTAACAGAACATTAAAGAGTGATGAATAAATTATAATGGCATTAATGAGGCTGATGCTTATATCTAAAGGGAAAAGTCCCAGAGGGTTCTGGGAGCTCCAAAATTACTACTAACTTATTAATTTTGAAGCTGATAGTAGATAACAAATTAAACATGCTAAGTATGAGTATGTACTGTGATTTCTGCAGCAGAAGACAGTCTTTCAGCTTATTATACTATAAGGTAGCATTTATAAGGCCAGAGAAGAAATGATTCTTTTTCGTATGTCTCTAGGAAAGATTTCAGTTGGATAAGGGCTCCTAAGGACTTGACTACAGGAGGACATTGATAAACTGAAAGAAATTTGAGATATTCCAACTATGAGCAATGGAAATGATAAAAAGAGCAGGGGATAAATCCTCTTCAGAAAGATGGAAAGAATTAGATATGAACAGAAAAGAAAGCTGGTGATAAATTGTATGACAGAAGAAAAAAAATTGCAGCAAACAAGTCAAATAAAAGTCATGAGAAAGAGGAGTTCTTTACTAAATATATGTGAAAAATAGCCATCACTTCTCACATGAAGTGCAAAACACAAAGTGATGAATCAGAACTAAGCTACCAAAGAGACAGTATACTTCCAGAACCTGTATGTCTTAAATTTCCTGAGTTGTGTCTGAGACTTCCTGCTTTTGCTTCCTAACTTAAGACTATAATGGGCCAATGTTTACACAAGCAAGTAATCTTCATGAGGTTTTTGATTCAGCTCAACAGATTTTGTGTGCACGAATGACCTGATCGAACCACCTTGCACAGCACATTGTCACTATATGTGGTGTCAAAAACAAAAAGTCGGAAAAAAAAACCAAGAAAAAAGCTGTAATCTGCATTTGTCCTTCCAAGCCTCTGAATGTGCTGTGGGTAGTTTGACTTTAGTAAAGGATTTGAAGTCCATATGACAAAAGGTCCTTAAAAATGTAATATGTGGTATTTTTCATCAAGAAGGAAAACAGAAACAAGTATTTCTCCTTACAGAGCTCTCAATGCAGTACTGGGGACTCTGTCCTCCACTGATGGAGGTGATGGGATCTTTTTCAGTTAATAACTAATGGATGTACAAATGAAAAAAGGAAAGCCCCAAAGTAAATGAGATGAAATTCTGGGCAGCTCACTAATATTTGCTTTAAGCAAGGATTTTCTTTCACCTGAATGTGACAGTATAACTTGAAAGGAAGCATTAGGGGGGATTGTGAAAGCCTCATAGTGACCTGTGTCTACTGCATGTTCTCAGGAACATTTCCCATGAAAATCAAACTCCTGAGAGGGGACAGAGGAACCTGGCTTTTGGGAACTTGCCCAACAGAGACAGCATATGCATGGGGAACATTTGCCTGGCCACAGTGGACAGGTATTCCTCTTGCTACCCCTGCCTGTTCCCAACTACTCATCTTAGTGACTTTGGGGTAGTTAATTTTTCCAAATGTCCTTCTGTTCCTTTGCCCAACAATTTTTCTGTTTGGGCTTTGTTTTTACACAGCATGAAAAAGTGGATCCACAGAAAATAAACAGTTAAAGGTTATCAACAACACTCCAGGTCATGGTCATGGTAAAAGTAGATTGACTGACCAGTTCAGGGGCTACACTGGCCAATGCTCTGTCTTAAAAGAGATCAGTATGAAGTCATGTTAAAAGTATAGAACTTTGGCAGAAAATAAACCCCCCTGCCTTCCAGCTAGTCATCAGAGATCAGAGGGATTGGTGCAGGCAGCCTTAATTTCTGATTCCAAAATTTTGGCATTATAAGTCTGGTCATATTCACAGATGGACCACAGTGTGGGTTGCACTATTAGTTTGGTCTCATTCACAATCTGTTATGACAGATTACTACACCAGTAGTGTGGTTTACCATGTCAACGCTATAAGTCTGGTTGAGTTCAGTAAGAACTTTCACAAACATATTCACAAATAGTGTGATGTATTGGAGCAACAGATTATAGGTTCTTTTAGATTGCCAGCGATAAATTCACTAGATCTGCAAAATATAGATTGATAGCACTATCTACAAGTGTACCCAGGTATACTCCAATGCCATTGGAGGCACAAATCTTACAAAAGAGGCATTCCTGCTTTGGAGAGGAGAGAGGGACAAGACCGTCAGCTTGTCTGCAAGGTGGTCATATTCTCATCCTCTACCAAAGAGGATTTCAAATGCCAATTTATACATTTAGAAAAAGTGGAGGTGAGAATGTAGTCAAATATTCTGTTACTGCTGTCATAAATAGAGGGGAGGTGCAGCCAATTCATGTGAAAATGAAGGATAGAGAGAGTAATAATGAAGGGTTTCAAAACTAATTGATTACTACTAAGATTACAAAGACTGTGGATCTTGTGCAAGGATGTAATGGAACTGTGACACCTTAGCAGAACTTTCCTTTCTACCTGGCTGATTGCAGTGATAGGGGTCATCCAGCTTCCCCTCTCGACCTGAAACACAGCCATTTTAAAATAGGTGGAAAACAGGTTGGCCAGGCACGAGTGACTCTTGATAAATCCGTACTGACTGCTTCCAGTCACTTTCTTCTCCTTCCTGCACCCAGATGTGCTCTGAGAGGACTCGCTGCACGACCCTTCCAGAGACCAAAGAGAACAAGACTGGTTATAGATCCCTGGGTTGTCTTCTGGACTTTTCTGAAGGTGTTGTTTTGAAGATGTTTCAGAACAAATGACAAGGAAAACCTTCTTTAGGCCTCTAAATCCAGATATGGTGTTAAAAAACATTTTCCAATTTATCTTTATTCATCATTATACCCAGATATGCCTCATACTCATTTAACAGTGGGTGACAGTTTGCTCAGTTTTGACCACAATAGAATGATATTGCAGTTTACTCCAGCTTATGTGAAGAAGCATTTTCTCTTCCATCTTCATTGGTGGTTGTGAGAGAAGATGAGACTGTTTGGTACTCCACTGTGTAAATCTATACATATAAAATCCGATAATCTGGGAAATTATAGCAAATAGATGTTTATCTGTTTGATGTAAGCCCATATTTTTAAAGAGATAATAAGGTTGTTCTTAAGAAACCGTCAGCTTCAGCTTCTTTGTGGGTAGATTTATTATAGCTTTTTAATCACAGAGAACATCAAAAGGTTTGCAGAAGTTCATAAGTCTCTGTGCCCAAGCTGCAAGGCATTTGGTACTAATTTACAACTTCACACTGATAAAACAAAATGCAAATGTCAAGTGTAAGCTTCTCATACACATACATCTAGGAAGAAAATAAAACCCCAATAAAATCATGCAATTTCTTCTGGAACAAATTATCTTGACATTCCTAGAGAGCATATTGAAATATGTGTGGCCCTCAGAAACCCAAAAGAAAGAACTTTAACTGGCATTACAGAACTGGTCAGGATATTATAAACACTGTACGTACAATACCACCCCTTTTACACATTAATCAGCCATATAATGGAACATCTATATACATCTTGTGGAAGCCAAAGAGAGATGAAGGCCTTCACTGTACCTTAGGGTGCAGACTTTGAACAGCAGCCAGGATCTTCAAGTTAATACTTTATTAAATAGCTACTGTTAGATGCAAAATGCATGTTTCTCAATTGAGACCCACTGGTGGGTGGGATAAAACATTGAAAGTAAGACGATTAAACTAAGAAAAGGGGCTACATTTGAGTCACTGTAAAAATTACAAGAGCAGTTAACTTATCTGAAGATACTAATAACTTATTAATGTCCTGAAAATAAAAACAAAGGTCTTAGCCAGAGGTTAATACTAGAGTATATTTCTTGCAATCAATTTTGTATTAATTAGTTCTAGCCTGCAAATTTATTGGGAAAAAATGCTATCAATTTCATCTGTTTGCTCACATCTAACATGAACATGACTTTATAGCCTACTTTAATTATTTAGGTAAGATATGAGTAATAAAATAAGGCTATATCTACATCTTTGCCAAACAGCAACAAGACTTCTCACCCAAAAGCCTGTGTGATTAATTTAAGAAACAGCTTTTCAGAAATGATCAAATATTGCTTCTAGTCATGCTATAAGCTATTCTATGGCTCCACTATGCTGCTTCTTATTCATATTTATCTCTACTTTTCCCCATACTTTTATATGTATTACTTCTCAGTGAAATGCTTAGAAATCAATTTGAGGTAATTTTACTTTTTTTTTAGATGAAAAGTAGTTCTGGGTTAAAATTTAAAAAGCATTATGATCCTGTCCCAGTCAGATTTTTCCTCAGCTGAGGGAACCAAAGAAAATAAAAAAAAACCCTACTGAAGAGTTAGTTTGTCCTATAAAAATGAACCAAGCTCTCTACAGTGTTATTATTTTGTCTTGTGCGGCAGGCTTTTATTTTTTGAAATAATATTAATTTGTCAGACAGGAAGGAATTCCTTTTGCTTGCTTTCATCCTCAAAATACTAGCTGCCTAGACTAAGCCATTTCCTGAAGGAGGTTTTGTTCCAAACCCCAGAATGGTTTGCCATTTAGACGGGCATGTCTCTGTTCTCTGACTACTAGAAGTTCTAGTCATCTCACTTGAACTGAATACTATGCTTTTAGACATTTTGAATTGCATTTGTGAGGATGTAAGAATTTTACTTATACACAGGAAGTTCATAAGAAGAGCGAAAAAATGCTAAAATGACAGAGTAGTGAATATCATCTATGGCTGAGAAGTTACAAATGCCTCTGAAGGTACATAACTTAACCCCTGGGAGCAGTACTACTCATGTCAGAACTAGGTACAAGTGAAAGCATGTGCAAGGTTATTTGGGGTATATGTAGTCAACAGCTGGAACTATTTTTTGCATTTGTCTTTTCCATTAGAAAGACCTTGATTTGAGGAAATTGTTTAATACTCTAAAACTTATTTTTATTGTATCAAGACCAGGGAATTAGTGATGGAAAAGAAAAGATGAATGCAAGGTGCAGCTTCATACGCAAGATGTTATCTTCCAGTTAACCAAACGGAAAAGAGTATGTCACCATGTGATTAACAGCTAAATATAATAAGGTACTGCATAAAAAACCCACTGTAAATATAGCTATCTTCACAGCAGAGGAAGCCTTAGCACATATAACAGCAGTCTAGCTGACAGCCAAAGAGATTACGATATTTCATTTTCAGGCACAAGTCTCAGTTGGAGTGACTGTGGTCAGCAAGAAACTGTTTCTAATGTGTTTGGCTGGACCTTGAAGTTAATCTATTGACTGCTGCCAGACTTACCGGGAAGGCCTTAATGCTCCATTGGTTTTAATGGACTTTTAATGAACATGGCAACTTATAAGGCCACCAGGAACAGAGAAGTAGGAGAGTATAGACAGCAGTGGTTTGATGTAGACAGCAGTGATGGAAAAGAGGTATCTCAGTAAGGTGTAAAATATTACTATTCTCTTTCCTTGTCATCTGAGCATACAGCAAGTATAGATACAAAATATCTCATAGCTGCATGCAGTGGCAATATTTAGCTGCCCTGCCAACATCAGAAATAAAACTTCCTCTACGGATTTAGGTTGGCTAGAAAATTACATGCTAAAAAACTGAGTTACATATCACTGTCTTAAAAATATAAAGGTAGACCACAGAAGAGACAAGTTCAGGCTTGTCTGCTTAGATTGCTCTGTTTCCCATCCCCACAGGCGGAATGCAGGTGGCCAGCTCCTCCGAAGTTAAGCACAACATTTACACCAGTCTCCAGGTTTTGTTCTGAGCTAGTTCCTTACTCAGAAGAAATCATACTGCCTGTCTTCAACACCTCTTCTCCACGTAAATGTACTTTTCCCTGAGGGCCTGGTAGGTAAGACCCTCTCAGACGCTTGAACCCCTTTGGCTTTTGAGTAGAATCAGTCATTTAGGTTGCAAAAGACCTTTAAGATCACCAAGTCCAACTGTTAACCCAGCACTGCCCAGTCCACCGCTAAACCATGTCCCCAGGTGCCACATCTACACATCTTTTAAATACCTCTGAAGATGGATTAGAAAACTTGGGCATGTGAACCTTCTGCACAGTCTCTCTACAGTAGACTCTGACAGCAAGGAAACAAGGTAAAACCAAGGCATGTGACTGTTTTAGACTCCTCAACACAGAAACAACTGTGTTGGCATAACAGATGTTATTCCTGTAGAAGATCAACTTTGTAGTGCTAAAATGTTGTCCAGAGGGGCAATATAGTATAATTGCAATTGATAAATAGTTGCAGCATTTTAAAAGCCATATGCACTTTGTTTCCTATATGCATGTTGGTTTTCACGTTCCAGAAATATAAATTTAGCCTGGCACAAGTCCACACCTAGGAGAAGTGGAGAATGTAGATGTGATCATACAAGAGGTGACAGGAAGAATTTGGCTTGTTTAACCCAGGAAAGTAAAGACCGAGAAGAGAAACAATTTGGATTTATATGTAACATCAGGGGATAGATGTCTGCTAAGAGATAAGATGCAGGGCAGTGATCCCAACAAATGAGTACAGTCACTAATAGATTTCAGAAAAAAAATTAAACTGTTTAGACCCATAAGAATTATGTCCTCATAGCAGTTTTTTCAATGGGAATGATGTGAGCAAAACCTGAAGTTACTTTTAAGGTGCAATTCAGTATTTTAAGAAGAGGATTATATAATGAGGTGGCATGTGATATCAAGGGATGGAGCCTGATAAATCTGAAAGTCCCTTCCCATCCCACATTTCCTGTAGCCAGGTTGTTGTAATGCTGGTTTGACAGTGCAGAAAGGTTACAGGCTGTACTTTTCACAGTCTTTCTTAGACACAGCCTGGTAACATGATGCAAAGAACAGGGATGATGAGTTCTCCCAGAAGCAAGATGTTCTTGGGAAAGATGGAAAAACTGCTAAGTTATTATTTTTAATTAGAGACAGGTCCCCCAAGTGTCCATGTTTTTGAAATATATGGTGAGATTAAATTTGGCAGTTCTGAATTCATGTGAATACTGTTCAGCTGGAGATAGAAGCAAAGATACAGTCATTTCAGAAAGCTGGTGAATCAAACACAAAGCAGACTCAGACCAAGAAAGCTATTTTTTAAGATGCCAATGGACAAAAGCAAAAGGTTGAACATGTAGGGTCATAGAACTCCTCAGTATCCTCAGTGTAGTTTGCAAAACCCCAGGCTTCACAACAAGCTTCCAGGAACAAACTCTTCCCTAGATCTTACCTCCTGTGGACTGCCACTGTTGGATGGGTGGGAAGAGTAGTCAAAAATGCTACCATTAC
Organism: Calyptomena viridis; assembly: GCA_013390005.1. Classification (NCBI taxonomy): domain Eukaryota; kingdom Metazoa; phylum Chordata; class Aves; order Passeriformes; family Eurylaimidae; genus Calyptomena; species Calyptomena viridis. Next base: position 158,887 of record WEIV01008400.1, read on the forward strand.
AGCTTTTTGGCACTTTATTTTCTAGCGGTGACAAGAACTCAAAGACCTGGATAAAACTGGAAAAGATTTTGAAAACAGGGAAAACATTCTCATTTGCAAAACTAAGAGGATCCCCATTTTTTCTAAAAGGCTTAACACCTTCTTAATGCAATCCTCTTTTCTATAGGAATTTCAAGGAAGTCTGCAGGTGCAGAACCAGCGAATGAAATGAATGTGATCAAAATAAAATGTTGAGAATGGGTAGTAACTCCTCAGACAGACAGCAGGCTTACTCATGTCAGTGTTTCCTGCAGCAGGTGTGTGGCAGGCTCCTGTGTCACTGTTGTCACCCTGGGAGCAGAGTTTGACACAACACCTCCGACTGCAGCTCTGATAAACAACTGGCCCTTGAAGCTTTCACAGCTGAACCAAACTCTGAGGCTTTTGAAGCTCTCAGTTTACAAAACAAACTTGTGTAAATGTTTAATTCCTCCAAAAACACAGTGGGCCATGGCAGCTGCTTTACAACCCTAAGAGACCCTGGAGCAGCCCTTCCAGCAGCTCTGCAGCCTGACACTCACTAGCCAGCAGCCCATCTTCTATGGCATCAAAGTGGAAGTGACAGTCTGTCATGACCCAGAGGACAGCCAGCCATGCTCCCTGTTGCAGAGGAAATGAAAAGCATCCTTCTTGAATATGAGGGCTTCAGAAATTCAAAAGCCCTTGAGAATCAGAGTGTTATTTATAAGACTTCAGTGAATCAGAGGCCCAGAGGCTTCAGCTGGGGCTGGGAATTGGGGATGAGATGGGCTCAGCACAGGGCTGCAGACCTTCCAAGCTATTTCAGGCTGGGGTTAGGGTGACCAGCTGGTACTGACAGGGGAAATCCCTGTGCTCCCTGCAGGGCAGATGTAGTCCTGTTTGATTGGATCCTGCACTTAATGCTTTGCCTGATTCCTTCCAGGTGTTCCAGTCCATTTGCAGCCACACCACTGGGCCAGTCTGGGCTGATGAGGCAGCCTGGGGGCCTTATAAGAGTCCCAGGATTATAAAACTCAACTGCAAAGAAGATTTTCACAGGGCCACAGGCTTGGCTCACACCAAATTTCAGGACACTCCTATGCAGAAGGCAGAGTATAAACATGGTGTATTTGTACATACATAGCCTCTGCTTACTTTCTCTCTCTTACAGGTACACTTCCATTTAGATCGCAGCTGATTTCTATCATACCTGATCTCAGAAATGAGATCTCTTTAGTACATCTCTGTAATCCCTATGATTGTTTTTGGTGCCTTTTATTATTGTAGATCTTCATCATCAGTGGAGGAAGTGGGTTTGAAGAACATATTTATACCTTTACTCTCTTGAATGCTTTACAGATTGGAGGCACACAGTAATACACTGCCTCCATGGTTTGCATGACCTATTCCTCCTGCAATGCTCACAGACATCTTGTCGCAGTCCCAAGGGCAGTACCTAACTAAACACTTGAAATACAAACTGCAGCTGTGGTGGTAGAAGCCATGAAAGTTTCAGGACTTCCAGCCTTCTTTTTAAGTGTCCCAGAAGAAAGACCAGGATGCTTCCCATGGGTCCTGACAAAAAGTCTGACTCTGGAACATCACTTTGCACAGATCTGGAGGTTAGGTGAAGAGATAGAAGGCACAGCTGTGCTGTGGGACATCTATCTGCACTCCTTGGAGTTTTTTCTTCCTGCAGGCTGAACCTAGAGCTGCTACTGGCCTGTAGAAGTCACTCGGCATGAGCTCAGACTGGGGAAAATGTACCAGTGTCTCTTATTTCATCCCACTCACCTCTCTCCTCCAGGGAACCAGCCCAGACATCCATGCAAAGTTTGGCTCAGAACACAGATGTTGGATGCGAGCAGACAATATCTGGGAAGTACGTCAGTTTATCACCAAGGGAGAGGGAGATCTTGACCATGGAGGGGTACCAGAGAAGTTCTTGGAGGAAGGAAGCTTTGCTCATGGCTAACCTCTCATGACTGTATGGTTGTGTTGCTCCTCGTCTAGGGCTATTAGAATATGGGTGACTTTTAAGTCTTCTGACTCCCCCCAGCGCACGAAGTGTGGCATGGAATGCTATGTTGTCCAGCAGCCCCTGGCAGACATTGTCCATGGGAAGTGTGGCATCTCTGATGGTCCCTGGCCTGAAGGTCTTCATGCTATATGATCCAGGCAAGAAGAGGGGAGAGGGATAGTATGGAGCAAGCCAGCCACTCCAGCCAATCTCTTTCACCTGGAATTTTGCATTTGGGATCAATGATTTCTTCCCAAAGGCTCCCAGCATCTTCACCTCCTGTCCCATCTTCCAAACCATCCTGTAGAGATATTTTTTGTCTCTCTTCTTTCCTGTTATGCCTTTTTTGTTTCTGCTTCTCATGCACCAACATCCCCTATCTGTGCTAACTGTCATGGGAGGAGTAGATCCAGATGTGAGGAGTCCCTGTAGTCCTGTTAATACATGACACCAAGAAAATCCTTAATCCCAGGTCCAACACCATCAAAAAAACCCACTTTAAAACTTTTTATTAAAGATGCAGAGAATGCCAAGCAAGGCAAAGATTGCCCAGGTAACACCAAGTTTGAAAACACCAAGTTTGGTTATGGATGAGGCAGAACTTTCATCAACAGGGAAAAGGGCTTCAGAAACAGGTTGTGTAACAGGTTGGGGTTTAGGAAGAGAGGAACAAGTGGCAAAAAACCGGCCAAGAACCAGGAAAGATATAATGAAATGTGCAAATCTCATGGATGAGTGCTGTCTAAGGGACGTGCTGGGCAGCCCTGTGCTCACTGATAGTAACTGGAGCAGGACAACTGCCCAAATCTGCTGTCCTGACCATGTTTTGAGTCTCAGGCTGTGTCCCCAGCCAGGAGGCTAGCATGGGAGGAGTTAGGTGTTTTTCCTGACCAGCAAGGGGACAGACAATGCTCCTGTCAGAAGTGCATGTCAGATGAACATGACAGTGCTCTTTTCAGATGTGCCAACACTGGCAACTTCCCACAGCTTTATAATAAAAACTTTTATATGGGTAAAATAAGTATCTTTTATTAAACAGATCAATATAGTTTTTCTAAACTTAGTAGCTCATTTAACAAAAGGATACAACCTCTAGCTTCAAGTCTTATAATATTTTTTATGGAATTTATAAACATTTAATGGAGTAGACAGGTGGAATTTGTCGGGTTTTTAACCTTGGATGACTTGGGAGTGTGAGTTTACCCACAACTATTTCTTCGCTGCAGAATGGTCTTAGACTGGTCTTAGAAAATTGAACAAAGCTTCAAAATGTTTATTCTGTCTTCACAAGGTAGAAAAGTACATATATAAATGGATATTATAACAATACAAGTAATCAAAACTGTGACTAGGTGTAAAGGATGACACAAATAACAGACAATATATTGTAGAGCATCAGTCAAATTATGTATGACTTTTATGTAATGGGTCCATCCCTAAAATGAGAAATAGAGAGTAATATCACTCCCTAGAATCATAACGTAATCTTAAGGAATATTCAATTTTCACTTTAAATTCAATGCAAGGTATCTGCTACAGTAATCTCTGCATTTATCCAGGGTCTATTCTCCACTGATAAGAAATTCAGATAATTTTTCCTCTAAAGTGCAGCTTTCTTAAGAAATATGAGAAAGACATAGCTGAAGCTCTGATTCTTGTCTGCAGCTCCACATGACATTTATCTGAAAGAACAGCTCTGATGAGGTACTGTATTCTTTTTGGGTCTCTAGATTTTGAGTCCTAGAAGAGACCAGGAATAAATAGATTTTCCAGTTTGTTTACTTCAAAACTTAGGTGACATAGTTTTTAATGACTGTCACCATTCCACAGTAATTTGTTTTCTTTTTGCAACTTTTTTACATGAGGAAGAAAAAACATTTTGTAAATAGCAGTACATAGCTGCAAAGCCATAATTGGCAGAAGTGGAAAAGTAACAGCTTCTAGGTTTTTTTAAAAGTCTTGGATTTCAAGTTGACAGCATCTCTTCAAACTAATGAGACAAAGTAAGAGGTGGGAAACATGCAAATGCACTAGGAGAAAGATAGGATGGCACTGTTGACAATTAACTAACTATCATTAATTCCCCTGATACTCATTTTAATAATGATAATTATGATTTACTCATTTTGTTTCGTTGTGGAGGCTGATTTCCTGGGCTTTTCCTTGCAATTTCCATTTATTACTGTACACCTCCTGTCTAGTTTTTTTACTGAAACTAGAAAAATTAACAGTCTTTAAAGGCTGATCCACAAGTCTTTTCCACAAGTCTTTTCCAATTCAGAGTTTCAACTGAATTGGCATTGAGGTATTTCACTGCCTGTCTGGCCCATCATCACACCTCTCAAAATATTAGTTTTTTTGAAAGAAACTTGTTCTTCCTTTTCCTTCCTTGACTTGAAGACAAGCTTTTTTCCATTTGCTAACTCCAGCTACAGACTTATTTGCCATCCCAGATCCTTATCATTACACATGGCTCCACTCACTCTCATATTAAAACCTCAACTATGGACAAGAGGAGAGCAGACTTCAGACTGCTCGAGGAGTAAGTAGGTAAGGTCCCCTGGAATTATATTTTTACAGGTACTGGGGCCCATCACCTCCAAAGGGCACAGAAGCAGGCAATTCCCGAATGTTGGAAGTCAAGGAGGTGAGGCAGATTGACTTCAGATTTTTGAAGTGTGTTAGATCTATTTCAGGGGATTTTTTAAACGGTAGTTAAAAAGAATAAATCCACATCTTGCAGAAGCTGAAGAAAATCCATGAGTCATACTGCTGTATCACTAGATCTGTAATTTTTACCTCCTCTTCCTCCAGCAAGTGCTGGATTAAGCTGTCTCAGCCTTTGGGCTCTTGCCTAGCTGATGGAAAGACTCCACTTCAGCTCAGCTTCCCAGGAATCCTGGTGATTGCAATTATGTGCACCGTGCCACCCTGACCCCTGAGAGACAAAGGCAATTTATTCTGTGAAATTCCTCTTTAGAAGGCTGACTTGACCTGATTGCCTTCCATCAGTGCAACCATGGCTTGAGAGCCTGTGCAGAGTGGCAAGGTAGCAGAACAGACAGTGGCTAAGCTGCAACCTGCATTGGGTCTGCCAACTTTGTAGGGCCTCAAGTTTGCAAAGCAGAGGAGTTCAGAGCTCTGGGCCAAGTACCACATATCCTTTTGGCTCCACTGCTGTACAGTCAAACAAAGTCATCTCCAGAGAGATGTCAGAGGGCTCTAAAGAGAAAATGTGCCAACGGAACTCCTTTGCAGACACAATGCATTTATTTTACTTGCTTAATCAGAGTTTCCTTGTTCTCTACTGGCAGACCAGCTGCCCATGTCTTCAGTGTTCTACAAAGAAGCCCAAGGATTAAATCTGTGATAATGCGAGCACATAAAAATATTTGTGTACCACAGGGTGATTTTAGCAGAAAACAATTTTTTCCAGTCCTCATGTAGATTAAAAGAGTAATTATTGATGCAATAATGCTGCAGCAGTGTTTGCAGAAACTTTAGCATCCCACTGCTACTTCACCATTGGAAATAAATCCATAAACCACACTTTGCACCTACTTGCAATGGCAGAGTTCTTTTTGTCTGTTTGTAACTTAAGGAAAAAAAGAACGATTAAAGAAAGCTTTTTGCCAGTATCACATCTCTGAGGCTTCAGGTTTTCCCCCTCACAGTGTCCCTGAAGTGCTTTGGGATGCTGTAGACTTCTGCAAATACTGGGAAATTCTGAAGGGCACTGCCTTCCCCTGCCTAACACAGATAGAGAGGAAGAGGTAGGGACACAGTAGAGAGAGGCAGAAATAGGAAGCATATTGCTGGATTTGGCTGCTTTAGTCATTTAAACCACACTCCCAAAATGTAGCTGTAGAGCTGTGGTGTTGGGGAGGGACTCAGAATCTGCAATAGCTGAGAATAAGACAGAGTCCAACAAAATCATAGTGAGCATGTCCCTGTTCTTATACAGTATGGAACATCATGGGAATGCGTGTCTGATACAATCATGGACATTTCTTCAGTGTCTCTAGATTTCCCACGACATGGTTCAAGTTCCAGGAAATTGGTACACTCAGGAAGCACAATTTGTAGAGGAAACTCATCAGGACTGATGGTAAATTTCATCAGGGTGATTTCATCAGAACAATCATCACCCTTTATGAAGACTTTCAGCCCACTGAGACAACTCAAGTGCTGACTTTGCCTTCAGAGCTCAAGAAAACAACAAACATGTCAGATGCCCATTCTCCAAAGCCCCCGGTTCCCTACACAGAGAAGCACATGGATGTTGAGATGTTGCTGAAGGAGTTGGTGCTGGGAGGCAGCCTGATCTTTCCTAAAACAGTCAAAAGAGACTGAGAGATGCTCCTTTTAGATAAAAGGGTAATAACTGCCCCATGGCATGCCCAGAAGAGACTGAAAGTATAGTTCAGGTGGATTGTTGTTTAGACAGGACTTATGGCAAGGAGAAGGATTCCCAGGTTAGTTTGAAGATGAGAAGTGACAATTATTCATCAAACATTAAGAACTTGGGAAATAGAAGAGGACCAATTATTTTGTGTTATCTGGAGAAATTCAGAAAAGAAGGGGAAAAGGGGAAGTGAAATATAAATATAAAATGGACGTGCAGAAAGGACTTTTTCTTGGGGGAATGGGAGTGAAGAATTTGCTAATACCTTCCAGTGCAGTTCATCTATTTTTCTTGTTATTCTCCCTGACAATAAAAATTTAACAGATGGATGTGGTTAACCAAATCCCTTGAGGAGAAAGGTTTCAATTTCCTTCCTTTGCTTCTCTTCACCTTCAGCAACACTGAGGAAGGGATGGGACCAAACCAAATTCACAGAACTATTCATCATCAGCCCAGGGGAAGTCAAATCACTATGCAAAAGTTTCATTGGCAGAAGGACAAACATGTACTATGTGCCAATAGGAGTCCATTTTCTGGACTTCCTGTATGTTAATTCCCCTGCTAGATATTTTATGTTGCAAATGTGGCAATAGATAGAGTGGCATCCTCATGGTGCAACATGCCATAAATAGCAGCAAGACAATGTCTGAAAGTAATTAAGGACTATTGGATCTCACCCAGTCAGTGCACACAAGGTGATCTGAAAAAGGCTAGTTCTGCTCCCACAGATATGAATAAGGGTTTATCTTTTTAAGTTCTCAGGAATGCTTATCTGAATTTACTTCTTGATGTAAATGTAGTAGCATAACCCCCTGCATGCAAGATTATAGTTGCCTTTGATGATACAATTTAGTTCACCCCCAAAGGAGCAATGGATCAAAAGCTCTCATTGAGGACAGGTTGTCAACTCCATTTAAGATTAACACAGATCTTAATTTCCTGCTCCTGCAGCTGTGATACCCAGGAGTGGCTGGGCAGAAGGTGACTTGTCCCATCCCAAGCTTTTTGTTTCTTATGGTCTCTGGGCAAAAGGACTGATCCTGAGTTTGGATGATTTTGCTGACATACTATGCCTCTTGTAGGGTGGCTTGAGTTGCACAAAGATAAGGTCTTGGGGAAACTCAAGTATGTTCTCTGGTCACATCTCCAGAGCTAGCTTTGATATGGGCAAGGACAGGATGCCACTCCAACTTGGGCATCTGGAAGCACAGGTATGGTCTCTGGTTAGACATTTAGTTTTGAACAGCTGCTATGGCGCTTTTCTACCTGTCCCTGTCAGGGTGTAAAAGTTCCAAGCACAAGGTGAGACTGGAAAAAGGGAGATCAGTGTGAAATGTGAAGATTTCTCAGATTTTTGCAGTTGTTCTTCTTAACATAAATGTAATGTTTTAGCTGCCTATACAATTCGGGCATTGATGTTTCCTGGAGTACTCACTCATTCATACGGCATTAAATTTAGAACTTATTTATTTATTTTGTGTAAGTAGGTGTTTTATTGGCAAGAAATTATGACAGGCACTGAATCGATCTGACCTTTACCAGTGGGAGTATGTTTCTGCAGCTGTTCACACTGGGAGGAGCTCCAGCAATGTCATTGATTTTACTCTCTCTGAAACAACACCCCACTTGCTCTTTTAAACCAAACACCTGCCCCATTAATGTGGAATTACTTGTCTCAGCTGCTTCATTAATCAAATGCATATTTGGATAGTTTGCATTTCTAATCAAACCACTACCTACCATACCAATACCCAATTGATTGATTGTGTTTACAGACCCAGTGAATGCTTTGCAAGAATACTTTTAACTTTACAATTAAAAAGTAAAACTACAGGATCTATGATTAATGAAATGATAAAATCCAGAGCCTCTAGAAATAACCAGAACACAAATGACTTAATTTCACCCAGTTACGTCTGTGCTGAGACTCATAATTTGTGTTGGAGTTAGGCAAACTTCAGAAAGGCATTTGGAAACACCAGAAGATGCAGAACAAACTGTTCCTTTCTGTAGTTTTCTTCAATAGTTTATAATCTCCCTAAAATATGTTTTCACTTTATTTCTTGTGTAAATTTGTCTACCCTTGCTTTGAATCATTATTTCTTGTTATGCCATTGTCCATAATTAAAAAGTAAGTTAAAGAACAATTCTATTCCCAGGTAATATTCCTCTTGAGGTCACCTTAAATTTTTCTTTTCTGAGCTAAAGTGATGATGCTCTTTACATCTCCCAGGGAATTACATTTCCTTCAATCTCCACAATTTCTTTTAGGGTATTTTGGCTCTTTCAGAAACATTTCATGATTCTTGTAGTGTGAGTATGCCAAAACTTCACATTACCCTAAAGCTATTTTCACCAATTTTATATTTAAAGGCAAAAGACACCTTGCCATTTTTAGTCATTACTTCCCTCTTTACACTGCCAAGAATGTTATTAACTCTTTCTATCAAAAAATGCCGAGCAGTTTATGCATTCTGACTTCCCCGGATGCTTTCCAGAATTACTTTCCAGAATCTCTAATCCCCATCTGGATGTTAAAACCAATACTGTTTTGCCCAAAGCAAATACTGGAGGCTATGATCAGACCCACATGACACAAATGCCATCTGCATGCATGTCAGATCTCTGAATTGCTCCAGGTAAATATGAATGTAACCATGTCAGCCCAGAGCCAGCAGAGAAATGGACAGATATGTGCAATGCAATGTAGACAACAGGTCCTGGTTTCAAAAGAGCCTAAGGACCTTGTGTGGACTCTACCATCTGGAAACCTGAGTCCCTCATCAGATTTGCTGTATTTATGCAGGAAACATATCTGGATACATTCAGATACACTGGTGTCTGAAGAAGAAAGAGCAATCACTGATGCATAAAAAAAAGTCTTATGTGAAAGACTTCCTCATCCTTGGCATGTAGAGCACCCAAGTCTCTGCAGTACTGGCTAGCTGGGAGGAGGTGGTCCTTCAGTCCTTCAACTAAGCTTATTCTGTGCTTCACAGAATAGTAAGGGATTTGCCAATCCAATATCTAATGTTTTAGCTACCTTTAGAGGATTTGGCATTTGCTTGTACAGGAAAAGACCTGAGGTCTAGTCTCTCCTCTGAGGGCAATCACGCATTAGACTGAAAGGGATTTGTTACAGTGGTAAACTGCTTCTTAGTTCAGGAACAAGAATTGTAACAAGCAAAGACCTTACCCCAAACTGATCCCTGGACTATGCTTAGATTAATTTAAGACAAGAAAGTTTCTGCTCTGTGCAGTAATCACTTAATTTAAATGAGTAACAATAAAATAATTTTGAAATTTAATTTCATCTAGGGTGAAATTATTTACAATAAACTTTGATTAAATTTTTATAAGGTTCTAATTGATCTTGGCACATAGATTTCGTTGTCTGTCTACAGGATTCTGTCTAGTAAGCCAGCATATGAACTACAGAACAATTTTTCTAGTAATTTTTCAGTTACACAACATAACAGTTTTCGTCACTGTAGTCCTACTTTTCCCAAATATCTTGTCTCCAGCAGCAGCCTCATAGATTTTTCTGTCCGTGCACTGGGTGGTAGTTAATTATGACCTTCAACAAGAGCCTGCTGAATTACACCAATCAAGAAATATGTTTGCCAGGGCTTTCCACTGATGCAGCTATATTGGTATACTGAATATATACCCTCAAAAAACCCCACAGGCTCCCTAACTGCTCTGTGCTAGTGATTAGACAAGATTAACATTTCATGGGAACTGTGTCAGCATGAATGTGAATGTGGAAAAATTGAGAACAGTGATGATACTTTGTGGTGAACAAGTTTTCAATCAATGATTCAAAATTATGGCACGTTATCTTCCTTCAGCTAAAATTGCAGAGGCTGCAGATAAAATGTTGACTTTATTTTCCATATTTGACTGGAGATTATATATGTTCCTGTACTGATGGCTCAGAATTATCATTAAAGATTAGTCTTATTCACATCACTTTCATAGCACACACTGAAAAGTATATTCCAAATCAATTTTTTTTAGTCTCCAGCCATGGGTAAGGATCATGGCTTTCCACTTTGCCCATTGCTACTGTTCTGGGGTGGTGATAGGGATGAGCAGTGCAAAGTAGTGGTTGTGGTTAAAAGCGACACCACCTCTGTCTGTGCCTGGTTGTGGAAAGGATGACAGAGCCTTTCCCTCCATAAACCAGTCATGTCCACACCTCTTCCCTCAAATCCTGGTCTCAATGCCATCATGTCCCTAAACTTTCCTGAATTCTTGTGATCCTCTCTGCAAACAACAAAGCCCTTAGGCACTGTGAAACAGAACACACCAGATGGATGAGGATGCCTCATTCACAGGGAAGATGACATGGGGCAGAGGTGAGGCCCCTGCAACCCTGCCTCATGTCCAGGGAATCCCTGCCAGGCAGCAGGTGAAAGACCTGGGCCATGGAAAACGGTTATTTCTCATCTTAAGGTGCTAGTCTCCAGCTGATAGCTCATGAGGGAGTACCAACAACACATTTGACAAGTTTCAGAGTCCTACACAGCTGGAGGCCCAGTGCACACTGAAGTGAAACAAAGACAAAGCAGTTGTTGCAGAAAGGTGCACAGGAAGAGGCTGGAAACTCTACTGAGGACAGAATACATGTGTTCAGTAGCAGTGGTGGTACACCACAACACATGGTCCCCAGCACAAACTGGAGAAACACAGCAGGACCTTTGTTTCAGGCTGAGCTCAGGAACACTACACAGGTCTGTTCTGGGACTATCCTGTCTAATACCTTTACCAATGCTCTGAAGGAGGTGACAGAAGGCTTGCTTGTCAGTTCTCCAGATGGGAAAACTGCGAAAATCTTCTGAACTGGGAGACAGTTGTTATGCTCATGGATAGGGCTGCCATTCAGGTAGACCTAGGCTCGCTGGTGGAACAGGCCAACAGGGACCTCATGAAGTTTGACAAGGACAAATGTAAAATCCTGCACTTGAGATGGGAGAACCCTATGCAACAACATGGGCAGTCTGGGTGGGCAGCAAATGGAGGGAGCATGGGCCAGCAGTAAGTCCTGACACCAACAATGTCTAACGGCTGACTGAACAACAAGAGAGATAGAGATCAGAGGGAGTTTTTGGTTCCCTCCTTGGCACTTATTAGACCAGATCTAGATATTGCAAACAGTTTTGTCCTCTTTCAGTAAGAAAAGAATTGATAAACTGGGGTGATTTCAGCATAGATTGTGGGGCTGGAGCACCTGTCCCATGAGAAGACATTGGAGAACTCCAACAAGGGAAGGTGGATTTGTTCAGCATGGACCAAATATGGCTTTGGGTCACCTAGCAGCCTCCCAAAGTTCCAATAGGAAAGTCACTGAGGAGATCTTCATAGTGGGGATAGGCAGGAAGAAAAACACAGAAGACTTAGTTGAAATGTAAGAGTTTCTACCTAGGTATAAGGAGACACTTTTTCTCCATGAGCACAATCGGACAGAGACGTTTTGCAGTCTCTGCCTTTTGAGGTTTTCAAGGCTGAACTGAATGAAACGTGAAACAGCCTGGTCTGATCTCAGAGCTGAAATGCTGTGAGCAGCAGATTGGACCGGAGACCCACAAGGTCCCTTCTAGTCTGATGTATTCTGCATTTTTTTAGCAGCCTCTTCCATCCCCGTCGCTGGACAACACTGGCCTCCTCTTACTAGATCTGGCCAGCAGTGATGGCAATTTAACTAGTCAGTAAAATTAGTTCCAAATAGATAAAAGGGAATAAGAAGAGAGTTGAAGTAAATGAGACTCCCATGTAAAGGCAACTTTTCATCCTTACATTGAACCTGTAGGTGTGAAGGGAGAGGGGTAACAAAAAACCTGATGTATATGTTGATTTATGGTAGTGTAACACAAATAACATTGGATATTAGGGGTAAAAATTCTCAAGCTAGCTGGTTAAACACTGGACCAGACTGCCTAAAGAAGTTGTGAAGTCTTCATTGTTGAAAATACTCACAACTTGGCACTATATGCTCTGATCTAAATTAGAATGGTGCATCTAACTTCCAAGCTGGCCTTGTTCATATGAAGAGTTAGAGCAAATGGTCTCCTGACACCCTGGACAACATAAAACACAAGAACAGAAACCTTTTAAAAGCTGAGATCTAGGAGAGCTAAGGGAGGTGGTGCCAGGAGAGCACTGAGGAGATCCAAATGAAGGCTGATAAGCTTGGAAAGTTTTTACAAGACCCCTGACTGTTTCTTGCCCCTTCTCTATTGGTTCTTCTTCCCTAGGGAGAGCAGCACTCACCTTCCCAAGAGAAGAGATGGAGCTGTGGACTGAAAACAGTAACAACCTTTTCAATCACAAGTCCGGCACATGAAAATTAGGTCTTAGTATAAGAAAATGAGGTCTTTGGACATATCACATGGGATGAAAACATGCAGTTTCTTCCTTAAGAGCCACCCTTTCTGGCGATATTTGATACTATTTGTTTTGTCTCTGGTGACAAGGCATCAGCTGAAGACATGATTTCTATGACATATATCAGACAGGAGAACTTCATCCAAATCAGATGTGGCTCAACTTTCCAGCTGATGTGGCTGAATGTAACCCGCAGAGGTTCAGCAGTACATCCATCTTCCATCTGCCTGCAAAAAGGCCTGACAACCATGGGATCTCCCTGCTTGCTTTTGCTGGAAACACATTGCTCAAATGATTTTAGAGCACCACCACAAAGTGCAGCTGAAAAATGATTGATGTTCATTTTGTGTGAATAGAGATGACTGAAATATTACCAAGAGTAGCAAAGATGCTGTTTCTGAAGTGAGAACTGAGGATAGTTCAGGTCATTGAAGGGAAGTTATGGTGCTGGAGGATATGAAGATGGAGGTATCACAAGTCCCCAGCTCCCCCTTTGCAAGCAGTGATTGCTGCCACTTGCAGCTGCAGCTGGTCTGCCTGTATCAGTTGTTGGAAAGGCTGGAAGCAGCCACAAAATCTTAAAGCCCTTTCACAATGGGACTTTATGGAAAACACCTCGTGGTGCTTGTCTCAGCAGGCTCCAGGTGACACCAAGCAAACAGCAGCACTGCTCTCCAGCTCTGTGTGCAGGGAGGGGAAACTGCCTTCCTCAGCCTCTCTGCCAACATGAGGTACATTTTTAACCAGGCAACTTCAGGAAGCAGGTCATGACCATAATCTGGAACCTTGCTGTGCCTTCACTGATGTCACAAAGTCTTTTGATACAGCCATAAGGTATAAATAAAACCCATAAATAAACTGTCTGTGACAGAAAAGAAGCATTTTAACTGTTGCGTGGGGATCTAATTTTTGTTTCTTAAGATTATTTCTCTTTGAACAACCACTACAGTTTCACTTTTCATCTCACGTGGGCAGAAATATTTATAAAACTTGAAAAATACCTCACTTTCATTTTTGGAAGCTAGTCATCGTAAGTTCAGATAAAACATCCCTACTACAGGACACAGTGCCCTGTGTCCTGGCAGAGGATTGCTATGAAACAATAAAGTAAAATGTAACTTCTGATAGTGCAATTCATTAGACCTGGGAGTTGACAGGATTGCCATTAGAGATAGATGAAGCTTTCGCCACACGAGAAGGGCTGAATTCTTGTCTCAGAGGTTCAGGATGTTTACTCCCTATCGGGACAGACCCCATTTCTCTGTGATGCTTTTGCTGCAATATGCTGATTACAGTGACCTTCTTCCGGATTTATTACAGCTCTAGATGGCGCAAGGAAAGCTAAATAATAATGACAGATTCATGCTCCAAGGGCCCATCCAGTGAAAGAAAAGCACAATAAAAAAGATGGTAAGACAAAATAGATGTATGAAGAAGAAGGAGATATGCAGAGAAGATGCTTCTGTGCAGTTTTATACTTGCTATCTCTGCCCCTTGTTGCTGTCAGAATCAGGGACAGCATCTCTGATGATGAGTGGATAGAAGCCAAAGTGACATAGCCCTAAGCCAGAGGCCTGAGCTCCTGCTACCAGAGCACATGACAACATGGAGAAGTGTCAGTGTTCCTGTTGGAGAAGCAGGCAGAGCAGTGTCACAGATGGATGAGTGTCTGTTGCTCCAGCACTTTGGTATGACAGATGAGCAATGGATCTAATTATATAACTGGAAGAAGAGAGCCATCTTGCACTTTCCTGTCATCTATGCTAGTCATTGCAAAACTGCTGTGTAGTACAAGGAGCAGCAGAACATTAGCTGCTCTACAGCACTGCAATGCATCACGTGGCCACCCTAATATGTGGCACTGCCTTTTACTTGCCAGTCCATCACTTGAAAACAGGACAGGAGGTGTAAAAAGCCTCAGTCACACAACTGCATTGAGAGTGTAAGTTTCACACAACTCATGCAGAGAGCAATGAACTGTGTCAAGGGCTTATATTCACTTTCTCCTGACTGCTCAGCAGCTATCCATAAAAGAGCATGAAAAAACAATTCCAGCTGACTGCATGTCCTAATGCATTTATGTTCCTGTAATCATTCTGGTTTACCTCGATTATAACCAGACCATGTGAAGCAGCAGGAAAGAAAAGGTATAGCTATACATAAGTTATCTACATGCTATATACTGAGGCATGTGGAAAATGAGGTGTTTGGTGACAGCCCACACGGCTTCATTAAGGCCAGATTGTGCCTGACAAATTTAGTAGCCTTCTGCAATGGAGTTACGGCATTGGTGGATGAGGGAAGAACAATCATTGTAATCTAGTGCAAGGTATTTGACATTGTCCCACATGACATCCTTGTCTCTAATCTGGAGAGGCGTGGATTTGACAGATGGTCCACTCGATGGATAAGGAATTGACTGGATGGTCTCACTGAAATGGTTCCTGTCGACATCTCAATGTCCACATGGAGAGCAGTGTGAATGACATTCCTCAGGGATTGGTACTGGGACTGGTGTTGTTTAACAACTTTGTCAGAGATATGAACAGTGGGATTGAGAACACCGTCAGCAAGTCTGCCAATGCCACCAAGCTGTGTGGTACAGTTGCCAAGATGGTGGGAAGGGATGCCAGCCAGAGGGTACTGGGTAGCCTTGGAAGGTGGGCTTGTGCAAACCTCATGAATTCCACAAGGCCAATGAAAGGTCCTGCACGTGGGCCAAGACAATCCCAAGCACAAATTCAGACTGTGTGGGAAATTGATTGAGAGCAGCACTGAGGAGAAGGACTGTGGGGTGTTGGTGGATGAAAAGTTCAGTATGACCTGGGAATGAGCACTCACAGCCCAGAAGGCCAAATGCATTCTGGGCTGCATCAAAAGAAGTGGCATCAGCAGATCAAGAAGGGAGGTGATTCTGTCCCTCTTCTCTGCTTTCATAAGACCCTGCCTGAAGTGCTGCATCCACCTCTGGGGTCTCCAGCACAAGAAAGACATGGACACATTAAAGCATGTCCAAAGGAGGTCCATGAAGATGATGAGAGGACTGGAGCACCTCTCCTATGATGACAGGCTGAGACAATTGGGATTGGTCAACCTGGAGAAATCTCTGGGGAGATCTCCTAGTAGCTTTGCAGTACCTAAAGGCAACCTACAAGAGAACTGGAGAAGGACTTTTGACAAGGGCATCTAGTAATAGGACAAGGAGGAATGGTTTCAAACTGAAAGAGGTTAGATTTAGTAAGTAGAGGTTAGTAGATTCAGTAGAGTAGAGGTTATGTATTAGGAGGAACATCATCACTGTGAGGGATATGAGACACTGGGACAGGTTTCCCAGAAAAGTTGTGGGTGCCCCGTCCATGGAAGCATTCAAGGCCAGGTTGGATTTTGACCAACCTAGTCTAGTGGAAGGTGTGCCTGCACATGGCAGAGAGTCTGGAACTTGATGATCTCCAAGGGCCCTTCCAAGCCAAACCCTTCTATTATTCTATGAGTCTATGAGCCTAATATTATAACCTGTAAGTGCCTGAGTTGAGCGGGTTACTTTAGACCATCACTATGGCCCCTGGATCTGAGTGAATGATGTGGTGTGTCAGGGCCCACATGCTGCTGTGTATCTCCAAGAGGTACTTCCAAATTTCCTCTCTGCAGTACATGTGAGCCTTTTCCTGCAGGTATGAAGAAATCGTCCATTTTTAGGCTTTCTGATAAAAAGAAATGAGAAAAGTGATAAAAGCGGACCCTTCTGAAGATTTAAGTACTTGCAAGGACTAAAGAGATAGCAACTATGATATATCAGTCAATAAATCTCAACTCTCCCAGGAATACTCTACTGCCAATATTATATTATCCCTCAGATCAGTCCTCTTTCATAGACTAAATTAGTACCATGGTCTAGCATGTTAACGTATAAGAGGCTACAACAGAACCACAGAATCACACAGTGGTTGGGGTTGCAAGGGACTTCTGCAGAACATCTAGTCTAAACCCCCAGTCAAAGCACGTTCACCCAAAGCAGATTGCACGAGATTACATTTAGGAGGGTTTTGAACATCTGCAGAGGTGGACACTCCACAACCTCTTTGGGCAGCCTGTTACAGTGCTTTTTGACCCTTGAAGTAAATAAATTTCCTCATCTTAAAGTGGAACTTTCTGTATTTCATTTTTTGCCCATTGCTTCTTGTTCTGTCTTGGCACCACTGGAAAGAGTCTGGCCCTATCCTCTTGAAACCTGCCCTCAAGATATCTGTATGCACGACCTAAGAATCTAGAACTTTTGTTTGTGTAAATATGACAGTGGCAATTCACAAAACACAAGTGATGGGCATGCAGAAGTATGCATTCTCCTAAATTTCACTGTGAATGAAAAATCTACTAATGAAATTGAATTACCTGATACTCAGCTAACTATGCTACCCTTGGGCTTCCAAGGTGTTTGAGTTTTTGTAAATC
Source organism: Calyptomena viridis (assembly GCA_013390005.1). Lineage (NCBI taxonomy): Eukaryota > Metazoa > Chordata > Aves > Passeriformes > Eurylaimidae > Calyptomena > Calyptomena viridis. Next base: position 176,148 of record WEIV01008400.1, read on the forward strand.
TACCCACTTTTCTTTTTAAAGAATGACTATATGGAATAGGCAGAAAACCAAATTATATTGGTAATTCTTATGAAAATGGTTTTCAAGCAATCTCTTTTAAAGAAACTATCTAAAAAAATTAAGAGAGAATTTTTACTGATGCATTTTCTAGCTTAGCTTAGAGACTTCCTGCAACCTCAGTAGTGGATTTATGTACTCTAGGACTGCATTGTTATTCACTGCACTGCATTGTTATTGTTATTCAATGTATAATGGTCTTCCAACAGACTGCATAAAAATGTTTCCATCTGAATTCCCTAAGACTAACCTTGCCATTTGGTGCTGAATATAAACAGATCATACCAGAGGTGTGTGAAGGAGCAGCTGTGTAAAGATATGAATGTGGGTGCAAAGATCAAAACCAGCCTCCAGTGTGGAGGAGTGTCTAGGGTGCTAGAAATGTGTCTGGCATCCCTAGCTGTGATAGGCATTGCAGGATTATACAACACTCAAAGCAAATCAACATTGTCATCCATTATCACATTGCTGGGTCCAAGAAAGCAAGAAACTCATCACCGCAGAATTCTTGAGGCTACTTGCTGTTCTGTTGTTTGGACTGTCTGTACAGGTGTATTTTCATATGCCAGATGTCTCATCAGGGCACAACAGAGATGTAAACACAGACTACTTGTGGAGTGAATCAGGTATCAGTCATGGGTCACATTTTCTTTTTTCCCTGATTTCACTCTATTTGCTTCCTCTTCAGCTGCTGATAACAGTTTTTAGAAAGCTGAAGCCGTTAGGTTCTTGGTGTAATCAGGAAGGAATTATGCATCATTAGTGATTTTTGTTGGTGTGGTTGATAGTTACTACCTGCAGCATCTCCTGAGGTATGCTGGCTTTTTTTGCCTTGCAGAATTTCTGAAAAAATGGATTGGTAAAAGTTTTGGAGATGAGATTCTAGGTAAAGTTGAATGTACAAATAGGCTTCTATAGTCTTCATCTATATTTTTTGTATTGTGACAATTCTCAAATTCTTAATTCTTAAGCTAGTACAGCTCCTATGTGCTAAGTACCTCACAAATGCAGAACACACCCAGGTACTCTTTCTTGATATGTTTACTATCCAGACACATAGATTTTGCTTCTTCATTTTTCTATCACTTTAATAAAGAATTTTAAAGAATAAGTAAAGGATACACGTTTAAAATTGATGTACAGAATGGAATCATGCTCAAGTAAGCAGTGCTGATCCGGTGGTACTTTTATACCCCAGTGGAAAACTTAGTTTAAAGCTATTCATTTCTAATTGATTTTCTCTGACTTATAACTGCTACAGATCTTGCCCTTGAAATGAATCTAGTTTGTGCTGATGGCTGAGATTTAAAAGGAACCTCTGCATATTATTTTCCAAAATCCCATTACATTTTAATAAGATTTCTACTTCTAATGTACTGTGGTCTCTTGAAAAGTTCAGCTTGAGTTCCCAATTTCCACACTGCTACCACTAAATCAACTCTATGGCAATTCCTTCCAGAAAGCACAGTGTTAATTTTTATTTTTGTTAGCAGCAACTCTCCTGCATTTCAGTGGTTTAGGATTTTCTTCTTGCTTGACTTGTTTTTGTGCTTCATGTTTTTTTTATCATCTCTGCTAAGGATATCTCCGAATATAGAGTGACACTCATACCTGACACCATGACCAGTAAAATTGATGAGTCACAGCAGCTCCGATTCCCCACCTGCATCAACGATGGAGAAATATCCTGTTAGGAACAACCATGTACTTTACAATCAGTTTTCCCCACTTCTATCACCCTGAGTTACAGATATTTTCTAAACTGCACAGTTACAAGTGCACAAAAACCAAGAAAGCTTCAAGATTTAAATTATAAAGAGGCAATCAAGGCACACTGTTCAGCAGCCAACACCAGAGCTGTCCATCTATCTGGTCTTTTTCAATCATTCTGAATCCTATTTTCCTTTAATCACCGTATCTAAGTGGGATGCAGCCATGAGATGGAGGAGGATGCTCCAAAGTTCGATATTGCATGTCACAAGAGCTATATGGAGTAATACTACTAAGGGTAAAAATTCTTATACCTTTACATTCCCCTTATATCCCTGCCTTGCTTCCAGGGAAGCTGTTTCCAAATGTTTTGAGTCAACAGACTATGGTCAGCCTGTAATGTGTTTCTCACAAGATCTCCAGCAATTCAGAACCAGACTTACAGTGTGGGAGTGGGGGGAGCTGGGGCAGGTGCTGTGCCTGGGAAGCACCAAGGTTTCTGGTAGCCTCTTGCCATTAGGTTCACTGATACCTCTCAGAAAGTAATGCCTGGGACATACAGGGGGGAATTTTCAGTTGAAGTGGCTCCTATTGCAGAAGGGGAGAGAGGGTGGATTTCACAGCACATAGGACAACAGATCTCTCAATTTCTTTGGAAGCTAATTGTACCTGGGAGAATTTAATTGCTGTAAAAATCCTCCCTAACTATATAGTCAACAACAGCCTCTTCTAGGAAATCTCTTTTCTCTCTAAAAGTTAGTTGTTTTTAGCATTATTCCTGTCTAAATGTGAGAGAGCCTTAGCATGCATTTCTGGTTTTAAATAATATGATAAAATATATGGACAGCTCAGGTTCTGTTGTTCTTGCAGCATCTTTGATGAATACACACACAGACATATGCTTTCTGTATTCATTCTGAAATATTTCAGAGATCTTATCACAGCAGGAGACACTGGTTTCCTCAGAAACACTCTGCTGAGCACTTCTTGCTGGAATGTTGTTAATGCTTCAAGTTATGATCCTTGGCTCAGGGCTCTGCTCAGTATCATGTGGCTTGCTGTTGACAACAGCTCTGTTTGTATTTCACCAACACTTCTTTTGCACTAAATGCCTTGCAAAGTGAGGGGAACACTTCAGAGCCCTTGCCCTCTAAAGGGCAGTAAGAGACAGCTTTGTAAGGATGTGCAACGGGGTCCCAGGGAATGCCCTCATGGCCATTAGCTTTCACAGCCTGTGCTGGGGCTGGACACTATTACACCTACACATACGAGGCCACCTCAGTGAGGGTGAGCCTCTCTGCCAGAGGGATGTGGTCTGTGTCATTTCAGAAAGTAAGTATATTGCCAGCTTTGAATTCACAGTGTTATGGAATGCTCCATGTGTCCGGAATACCTTCTAGGTTCAAGGACTGTCCCAGACCCCTGCTAAAGCCTAAGGGCTGGCATGGCACTGGTGTCCTTCTGTTCCTGCTACTTAAGCTCATCCAGACAGGCATGAAGATGCTGGTCCAGGCTGGTGCTGTCCTGTGGGACTGACTGATGAGATGTCCTTCTGCACATCCAGGCAAGCAGGGTGGCGGAGCCAAATGTGCTCCTACAGGCAGTTGTCCAGAAACCCCTCCTCCTTTGCCCATCAATCCACCAAACTGCAAACACTGGCTCCATGCCACACTCCATCCCACCACTGAACCAATTAATACAACAGCTCTATGCTATCGGATCAAATAAGTATTTTTCCCATCTAGAAAATCACACTCCTTGGAGATGGGGAGGTAGGTAAGTGACTCACTCACAAGGACTCATCCATCCTGTCCCACCTTCCCATCTCCCACTTTCTCCCTCTGGGGCTGAGGGAAAGTCCATAGTGCCAAGTTGTGAGGCTGGGATCAATCACCTCCGGGGAGCCAACGACCATCTCGTAATAACATAAGAATACATCAAGCTCTCTGTCTTCCAATTAAAGACATAAATAGGGCCCTACACTTCCAGCCCACTACTTCTAAACTCTTCTCAGCCTGACTGACTCTCACAGCTGAGAGGAGATTCAGGATGACAAATTCTGCTTAAAGCCATCTTCAGTGGGTACTAAAGAGTGGAGTCAAAATGGTGAAGAGCGAACAGACCCACATTTGCAAGGAGACCTAGCAGTGTCACTTCAGTGCAGAGTTGTTAGAAATCACAAGAGTTTCTGCCTTGTGCAATGAGCTGTGTGGTGTGTTGTCAGTATACAATGAGCTGCATTGACTTCTCAGTGGTGTTCCTGCTCTTCTTTCCTTACTGTGATGTCTTCGTTCAACAAGGAAATAAGAGAAGACTCTACATATATGTGTTTTCATGTTTTCTTTGCATTTCTGTACACAAGTTTAGTCTTACAGTGGGGATAATAAAAAGTGAATAGAAAATTAAGACGACTATATATGTTTCATTAAAAACAAACAGCAAGGTGTAAAGGCCAGCTCTCACAAGTAGATTTAACTCAGATCCTGTGGAGCTGAAAGACTCACTCAGAACTAGAAAGCAAAATATACTACATTTTATTTGATTTTGCTTCCTAACTGGATAATTTCTTCCTAACTGAAAATTACTTCTCTAAAAATAAAATATCTAACATGCTGCTTCTTTCTGGATAACGATCTCTGCATTCACCGAGCTAATCAAACCAGAGTTGTTTATAAATTATCCAAACACACCTGAGACTGCATAAAATCTACTGGAAAACATGAATTATATTTTTAATATGAAATATGAAATTTAATATGAAATTTAAGGGGGGAGAAGAGAAACAAAAATTTGCATACATAAAAATGTATATGTTGGCTTCTAAAAAAATATTGAAGTATAATATTAAGGAAAAATTGTGCGTGTTTTTTCCCCTGCAGATAATATCTCTGAGGCAGGAGCTGTTGATCAGCTCCCGCAAGCTTTCATGGCTGTGGTGATGCAAGAACAGTGTAACAGCCAGGCTCTTTTGAGTGTGATCTGTAACACTGGCATCATCTCTAGCTCTCTGCTTTCCTCTTCGTGGTTTTTCTGCCACCTTGCTTTAAAGCACAAGCTCTAGACTGGAGTTGTTTGGTTACTGTCAGACATTGTGCTCAAAGAAAAATGAGTTACTATTTTAGCTTTTATTTCAAACAGCTGTATTCTTTTAAGTTCATCCTTTTTTACCATCAACTGCAGTTACAGACAGCCAGCTGATTGTCAACAGTTTCCTGTTGAGCACTGATTCATCTCTCAGTGTCTTTTCATTTTTCCATCAAAAAGTATTTGTAAGTAAAAAATGTTGACCAGTTCTATTGTGGTCTCTGAAACATTAAAAGAACAGTGGGTATGAAGTCTTATAATGAGCTGTCGCATCTTCATTTTCTCAGCTTTTGACCATAGCTGAACCCACTGATTAGAATGGAGGTTTTATAGATTCATATAGAAAAAAAATTGAATGCCTGATGCCACAGGCCATTACAGTGAGAAAATGAATGAGAAAAAATATTACGGATATTAAAAATAATCTTTGGAAGAAACCCCTCAAAATCATAACAATAATTTCTTTCGGCTACAAGAGGATCATGGTGCTATTGCAGTCGCAGTGGCATTTCAGATCAAATCAGGAGTGCTATTTAAACCTGAGTCAATAGTTCACCTTCACTGTGTTTGCATCACCTTTTGGAAAGGCTTTCAAGTGCATAAACATGATTCCTTCTGGATGAAACAGGACCAGGAGATATTTCCCAGGAATTCAGCAGTGTCTCTGATGTGTGTTTATCCTTGAGGCCAGACTGGATCTAGTCTGAGGGAAACTCCTTGAAGTGTGAGCAACATGGGTGCCCCATTGTTCAGCACCAAAGCTTATTCTGCACAGGCTCATTCCAAGGCATTGCAGACACAGTCTGTGACTAAGGAAAGGTGACAGGGTACTCTTCGAAATCAGACAACACTCTAATGTTAAAAACTCAGATTCCTACAGTGAGCTATTCTATTCTATTCTATTCTATTCTATTCTATTCTATTCTATTCTATTCTATTCTATTCTATTCTATTCTATTCTATTCTATTCTACTTTACAGTGGCCCATCACCATCCCTATAAAATCTCAATGTCTTACAGTAGGGCATTAGGTAATATGAGTAACATTTGTCAACACTTACACAGAGGATAATCAAGACCTCATTGTTTCCAGGCTCTCCAAAACTGAACAAGAAGTTGTAATAATGAAATTTTCTTATTGATTCAACTGATCAAATTGTATTTGCATTAGGAGCACAGGATAATTGGAGCACATTATAATAAAACAACTGATTGGTACTGTAATGTCGTTCAGAGTATGAATACATTGTCCTTTCATGCATTTAATATTTCCATTAATCACTAACTTGGTGCCATCTTCAATTTTGCTAAACAGCCTTCACTCTGGGAAACTTGAAGCTCTTTACATCTACTCTTATATTTACAGAACCTCTTAGACTGCCTCAGAGTATGAACTTTTAATTTTGAATCAAACTGAAAATCAGAGTGAGATTATGCTTGCACTGGTATTCTTCTTCTTTATCTTCTCTTAGGATGTTGCTAAAAAAACATTTGTTTTGTTAGCAGAGCAACAGGACTTGGCAAATGTAGAATTGCAGCACTTTCACTCTACAATGTACTAACATCTCCTCATTTCCAGACTGAGCTCGGTTCCATCATGAAGATTTGTGATACTTCTCCAGGCAGCAAACATAGAAGACAAGCTGAAAACAGCTGCTTCTCTGTCCCCAATTTCCCAGATCTCAGCTGCTACTGACTACTAAAAGGAAACTATTTTCTTTTCATGGTACCTGATATCCAAGAAGACATACTTTTAAGAAACAAGACAAAAATAATATGAGACAATGAGATACTCTAGTTCAATATTTTGTACTTAGGCACACTTGTACTGTTGGAAGAATAGATGTTGACATCAGGTCGGACAGACATATGCAGCACATAAAATGTGGTGTGCGATCAACAGGTATCAGCAAGGTTAATACAACTGAAGATGCAACTGAAGATGAAGTCCTCCAAGGACCAGCATGGTGCTCCTGTATGTTACAAGTGCTTAAGTCTTGTTCAAGGTAATTATTGTTGAAGGCCCTCTGCATTTTTCAGAAGATCTAAAACATTTATGTCTGGACTGGATTCTTTTTGCTAAGGGAAATTGTCCCTCTTTTCTCTTCTTGGTAACTTCTTCGGTTTTGTCCCAGATTTCTTGCCTCTTCACCTTAATCTCCTGAAGACAAGTTTGCACATTTTGCTAAATCAAGCAAGATCAGAACAAAGAATGACAGATCAGCCCATATGTCAAAAACCTGTCCAATAGTCACTACTATAAAAATCCACCTATAGTTTTTTGGCTGATGATTCATAATACTTTTTTCAAGGTTGCAATTTAGTTTTTGACAGTAGCATATTATATCTTAAACTCTCACTTATACATTCACAGATAGAGTGAGATTCCAAATTATATCAGTCCATTGAGTTAATAGCTAACGTGTCTGCTGACATTGTTGGAATGCATTGTAAATTAGTTCAGTATCAGAAAGATCACAAATAAACACAGTTCTAACCCTAGGAAATTGCTGAAAATTCTGTGAAAACAGATTGGTTTTGTCTCTGCTCTGCAATATGTCCTCGGTGCACCCATTACAGCAGAAGCAAGCCTTGCCAAATAAGTACTAAATGCCTCAAAGAGCCATCCGTGATGTCCAGTCCAGCTTCCTCCGGTACTTGTTGGCACAGCAACTATGATCAACCTGCAAATTTAACTCAGATTATACACAACATGAAATATTTATACAGATTTACTTGTTTGTTGAAGTGTTCCTGAATTGAACAGGGAAGTTTCCATATGGAAGTTGGAGAGCACTGTGTTAAGAAATTCTGTTTCTCTGATATGAGAAGTGTTATTTTTGCTTTCTGCACAGATCACTGAGCTCCTGACAGTCTTCTTGCATTCGTGCTAAAATTCTTACCTGTTCTTGCTACCCTTATGCAGAATTTGCCACAAATTGTAAAATCACAAAATGCACATGGATGTTAAGGGAACCCCCACATTATCTTCTTTTTGTGGGAAAGTCAGCATACATCTATGTTCTCAGTATGTGACAATAATGCAAATTGAGACATTGCTCATAGACAGAGAAGAAAACTCTTCTGCTGTTGTAAAGATTTCATTTATGTCACCTACAAATGGGAAAAAAATGTGTCATCTGTGCTCCCTTATGTCATTCAGATGAGACATAGAGTCTCTTTTTTAATCCTGTTGCTTGTTTTTACCTTAGAAATATGAAAAATGTCAAGCCATGTGAATAACGAGGCTGCCCTTGATTGTTTGAAAACTTTTAAGTTCTCAGGGGTGAATGAGTACTACTTGCCTGTCTTGCAATTCCCGTAGTCTGTCTTTTTCATGTTTAGTGAGACTGTGGTGCCAGTCCCACAGCAAGCTGCCCGTGAGCAGATGACTGCTCCTGTATATAATTCAGGTGGGTAAAGAGCCTGAGCGCTGGCTGCTTCCTACTATATCCTGGAAGATTTGGTATGTTCCTCTTTCCTTGTCTATAAGAAAGCAGTAACATGGTGACTGGCAATACATTTGAGTATCTTATCTACAAATATTCACCAGTTCTATAACAGAAAGCATTCAAACAATCAGCTTTTCCAGGAATCAAACCCAGAGCAAGACTGGCTCTGGTAAGAGCAAGTAAAAGCTTCATGGCTATATCCATGGTAAAGAAAAGGCCTCCAATGGTGTAATATTGGCATCTGATGATGCTTATTTTGATAATATACATGTCATTTTGCATTTCTTGTCAGCAAAGCTATCGAAGGTACAACAACTCTAAATGCATCAAAAAATGAATTTATTGTATGATACCGAGCATCATCATGTGGCATTTCAAACTTGAGTGAAACAGAAGAAATGCCAAGTTGTTAACAAAGACGTCTCCATCAACAGAGTTAAGAACTCTAGTTAAATGGAGATTACAAAGGTAAAACAAAAGACTGTCTCAAACAGAAATGATAAACATTATGAATCAGGTTTAATTTCATGGATAATTCTTTGTGATAAATTCTGTTTTGTTTCCATCCATCTACAGAGTCATTCATGAAGTGTAGGGCAAACAAATTTCAATTTGTGACCTGAGCTGGAAACAAAAAAAGTAAGCAAAGAAAAATTCTCCAGTTTTTCACACATTACGGATAAAATAAACAGGGTTTTGTTTATCAGAACCTCACCTTCTAATGCTTCTTCATCTGTGTCAATACTGGTAGGAACAAGCTTCCATGTCCTGGATTCTCTGAAGCTTCAGGTTAGACAAATGCAGACCCGCAGCTGCAGTTGGATGGGTGGACAGCTGGTCTAACAGGGTCCCAATGTCAGCCAACTCTGTTCTGTTGGTAGGTCTAGGTAAGCAATTACAAAGCTGTGTTACACAACTGGTAGTAATGACTTTTTACTCTTCATCAGATGCTTACCATCTGGCCTCTTGCCTTTGTGAGGTCTGTAACTTGGAAGAGAAAAGTGAAAACAACAGCTTTGTGGAGGAGGAGACTGTGGCCAAAATTTAATAAAACATTTCTGGTCATGTCTGAATTGAAGTGCACAGCTTATCCCAGCATGCTTCAGAAAAGCATGAGCTTACTTGCTTCACTGGATTAAACTTTTGTGTTCAGCAGACAAAGTTTAAGCATGTTGTGCTGCAGGAGCTTATGGTGAAAAAGGATGATGATCTATCTTAAAGGAAGATAAATCTGCTTACAATGAAGAGAAATTGCAAGACAGTCTTCTTACTCCAACATGTATACTTCAATCTGTTAAAATGTGGGAAAAAACCCTACCTGTTTCCAGGGTGAAATTTTAGTGAAATTCTCCTCCAATATTTTGACACCTTGTTATTTGCATTTCTGTTGTCCTTTAAAAAACTCCACAACCATGTGTTCTGAAGCAAGCTAGCAGCAAACTTCTTATGGCTTTGGCAGCTTGTATTCCAGATGGCCTGGACAAAACCTGTAAGATATTATATAAAAGATCCAATTCTAGAAGTCAATGCACGGAGAATATTTCAGGTGATGACATTAAGTTGTTTACCAGGGCATGTGTAGTGTCTCCCTGGGCTGATATCATCAAATGCTAAACTTTTGGTGGGTTTAATCCGCATTCATCAACTTTACTGTTATACTTAGAGCAGCTGTCTTGCTCTCTTAATACATGCTGTTAACCAGATGGTTAGCACAACCAGAAAACACAATCATATGAAGTCTGATCCCACTAAATTCTTAAACTCTTTGTGCCTTGCACTTTCTTGGTTTTGCATCAAAAAGAGGCGTAAGAGAGTAGCAGGAAAGTAGCAGTTGATTAAGTCCACAATTCTGTTCTTGATGTATGTGATAGAGACAAGACAATGGTGTCTCTAATACACAGCTTTACAAGTCTGTTTAAAAGGCATTTTGAAAGGGAAATTCAGCTGTGCCAAATAATATTTTAAAGTATTACAAGATTTTTTGTGTTGTTGCATGAGAATCCATGATGGAGGCTTCTGAGGATCAGAGGACATAAATATATTGTTAAGCTTTTCATAAAATGACTGCAATATGTTCCCTTTAAAAAGGGACTTCTACATGGTTAAAGCCACCTGGTCATTGACATGCCCTTTGTAGAAGAAAATGATTACTTTTTTTATATTCCCTTTCTGAGAGATCTCCATATCTGGGTAAGGAGGAATTAAGAAAATAAGTGTAAATAAGAAGTGTAAATAAGAGAAAAGAAGTGAAAATAAGGCTTTTCTCTCTTCACTGCCTATGTTCTTCATCCTAAGTACTTATTAAAAAAAGACACAGTTCTGTTCAATACACAAACCAAATTTCAGGCCAGGATACTGCTTGTTCTCAGGACTGAGAGCATGCCCACATTGGAATGAATCGTGATATTTTCGACTCTCCATTTAATAGGACAAGCGACATATTTGCCTGTAATTTTTCAAAAGCCTTGACAGATAAATGGATAGTTAGAGGTGAAGGCAAGCAGTAATTAGAAATTCTGCCCTACCTTCTTCCTTCACTGCATAGAATTTAAGTCCAGGAGGCAGCTTCTGGCAGTTTGCAGGTGGATGTCACCTATAGACATGAAACTAATCAAGCTTAGGAAACACTTCTAGGGTTTTGCTATTTTTCCCCACCTTGGAGATCCCGAGAAGTATTTAAAAGTGAAAATGCAACTTGACAACTTGCAGAGGGAAATAGGACCTGTTGGGGTTTTTTTTTGATGTGTGCAGTGATTCATGCACTGGCTTAGAAGTGTCAAGAGCTCTTCCACAGATGTCTTTGCTCCGGCAGCAAACAAACCTGCAATACAATTGGCACCTAGGATACTATCTTCTTATCCTACTTAAAAAGAAATGGAATCAGAGTCAACATCAGTCATGTCCCTACAGGATTTGCTGTGGAGTAACCTCATTTGCACCATGAAGGTACTTCAGATTTATGCCAGCAAATGTGATTATAGAATGAGGTCCTTTCGCATTAATGTAGCATCCTTCCTGCTGGGGCACCAGTTCTACCAATGATGTTTTACCCATCCCGGGTTAGATGTGCAGTCACCAACTGTTCCACTGGTGCTGTAGCAAGGGTGGAAATTCAATCTCTCCCATGTGAGCCATGCTGAAGACTACTGAAATGAGCTTGAGCTCTTGGAGTTCAATTCAGCAGCTGTGGTGCAGGATCGTATAATATAGACACTGGAAATGGCTGTCCCCAGAGTACCTGGAGTTTATCTTTAGAGCATGCCATCTAGGAGGAGCATCTCACATATGTTTCCTTCAGTTTCATGTGTGTATTCAGTCTTTCTTTGGGACTTCATTGTGTCTGTCCTGTGAAACCACATTCACTCTTGGACATGCTCTAATTGTGGAGCATCTGCACCTCACAGCCTTTTGTTGAACATCTTTGTGTTTTTATAGCAAAAACATCAGAAAGACTCTGCTGCCTCCTTCCCCAGTGGAGAAAGCGAGGACACGTGCACTCATTTGACATTTCAGTCTAATCCAATCTACACAAGGATGCTTCATCCCCTGGCAGTGAATTCACTAGAGATGTTTCTGCAGGAGTACAGGGCCATGCCTTGTGCAGTGGGAACAGCGTGTGGGCAGCCTCGGGGGAGAAACATCCACCACAGGTCTCAAGTCAGAGCTGAGGGTTGGTCTTTTCTCAGACCTGTGTGGGTTGCATCAGGGTAGCCCTCTAAGAAACTATGAAAGATAACTGCAGAGTGAGTCCATCCTTTTTACCTCATTGCCACCCACTAAAATCACTGAGCCTTATGTAAAAAGGCCAGTGAAAGGACAGACACAGCCCTTAACAACATTTTACCCTGCTCTTTCCCCATCTTACACCGATCTTGCTCATGACATTATCAAATGTGTCTGATGTTGGACAGCTCTCCCTCTAACAACCTAGATGTCTCAGGAACAAAGCTCTGGCCCAGAGGCCTACTGGTGCAGTATGGCTCATGTCCATGCAGCTGACTTCTAACACTACCACTTGTGGTGGCCACATCCAAACTGTACCCAGAGCCCTTCCCTGGTCCATGCTAACCTTAGGTTATGTCCATGGTCAAACCACCCCGGGGAGTATGGAACAGCTTTGCAGTATGGGTGGCCATGAGCTGGGGCTGAGCTCCATCTCCAGGTCCTGTTACCCTGCAAGGAGCATATGAGGAGGAAAGAAATAGAGCCACAGAAAAGACTGTCCCACTAGGTCCAGTTCCAGCTGCTTGGGACAATTCTTGGGGGAGCACTGAGGACATGGAAGAATGGGAACAGTAGGGAGCCCCTTTCCACTTCCCCAAACAGCCAGGGGAGTGGTGGCAGATGGCTGACTGACAGTAATCTGAGCCTGTACATGAAGGAACACATGTTCTGCCTCTACTTTGAGCCAGGCTGGCTGGTGCCAGGGGTGCAGGATCAGGGTGCACAATAGCATGGGGAAAGAAAGGGAGCAGGAAGTGGTGAGGGAAACTAGAGACCTTCACATTCTGGCAACACTGAAGCAGGGAGAGGGCAGGTGTAGAAGACACTCTAAGACATGTGCCTTCCTTACACCTATGCTGGTAACCCTCTCAGTCTTAACTTCTTCCTGGGGTGTCCTTATGAAAGGCTCAATAGAAATACAAAGAGAACAATTCCGGCAGCTTCATAGCACAGGACCCCAAACCAGCCAGGCCACTACACACAAAACATCCTCCCTCCTATAGCCCAGTCTCTACTCTTACCTAAGAGCCAGCAAGGACCTGAATGCAAACAGTCAAAATACACAGTGGTTCCCATCTATGTCACACTTTCTGACCTGCTTTTTGTGATGGAAGTGTTTGATCCACTACCAGTCTGCTGTTTGTTAATTGCCCGTGGACACAACAGACTGAACAATTGCACTTGTCTTTGGAAAGGGTGATTTCACTATCTTGTTGGTTTTTTTCAATAGAGCAAGACAAACTGTAGGCCACAAAGACACTGGTTACCAAAGGTGTGTCAGTCAACAGCCAGCAGCAAACTGTGGATGAATCCACTGCCTAGATGGATCACATGCAAAACCACAGTGTACAGAGAAATACTTTAGATTCCAGGTGTGGTCTTGTAAAGATAAACGGTGTTCAATACTGAATCAAAACAGATTTTCAACAGGCTTAGACAAAATGGAAATTCTCCGTTAATGCTCCCAACCTATATTTATTCAGCTAACAAACACTGTTCTTGAAAAAACTGTCAGATATGACTGTCATTGGAATCATAGTACATAAAGAGCCTGCCAAATTTGCCTTGAAAATCCCAATAATTGCCTATGTATCCTTTATTTGTGTCAGATGATGGGCAAGGCTGGGAAAATGAGAAATAGGGTATTAAAAGACAGCAACAGAGAGACACAGATAGATAAGAAAAACTGTAATTAATGTCAATGCTGAATAATAGGAGATTTGAAAGAAAAGACATATTTTAATTTACAGAATGATTTGATCCCAGTACCATTTCAAAGGAGCTCTCACCTGCTACTAATAGTCTTCTATATTTCAAAGATTATTAATTACATGAAAGTGTAAAAAAAAATGTCAGATGACTTAATGTTGTAGTTTAACCCCAGCTGTCAACTAAGCACCACACAGCCACTTGTTCACTGCCTGCTCAGCAGGATGGCAGGAAGAGAATTGGAAGGATAAAAGTGAGAAAAGTCATGGGTTGAGATAAGAACAGTTTAATAATTGGAATAAAATAGTCACAGTAACAACAAAAAAACTCCAACAACAACAACAATAATAATAATGGAGTACTGGAAAGGAAAATAACAAAGAGAAATAAACCTCAAGAAAGATAATTGATGCAAATGAAAACAGTTGGTCACTACCAACTGATCAATGCTCCGCCAGTCCCAGAGAAGTGGCCCCATGAACCGACATCCCCCAATTTTATTGCTGACCATGACGCCATATGATCTGGGACATCCCTTTTGTCAATTGGGATCAGCTGTCCTGGCTGTGTCCCCTCCCAACTCTTTGTGCACCCCTAGCCCACTCACTGGTGGGATGGGGTGAGAGACAGAAAAGACCTTGACTCTGTAAGAGTGCTGCTCAGAAGTAACAAAGGCATTCCAATATTATCAACTCTGTTTCCAGCATAAATCCAAAACACAGCCCCATACCAGATACTGTGAAGAAATTTAACTATACACCAGCCAAAACCAGCACACTTAAACGCAACTTTCACAGAAAATAGGAGAGTACATAGGGATTTTAATGAACAAATGAGCTTTGATCAGTGTGTGGTGATTTCTGAAACACAGCAGCATGTCTGCCAACAGCAGATGAAGGGATGCCAAAAGCAAATGCCAGACATCCTTGGTCTTCAGATCTACTTTTAGGGAATTTACTTTTCCCAGAATTTGTATTTCTTACACATTCTTGCCCAGCTACACATCCTCAAAGTCAAGCCCAGACTATTTCTCATAGGACACTACAAACAACAGGGATGGATCACAGGATAACAACAACAGATGCATAGCACTTGTGAGCTCTCTGCACTTTTAGTGACAACTGCAATGCTCTTGAGGCCTGGGAGGGTATAACTTGTAAGAGGCAACTGGTTGCTTCTGCACCGACTCTGTCTTTGGGATGTTGGCTGCAGGGAGGTGGAGGTTCTGAAAAGCTACGCAGAGTCACAGAATACTGAATTAGAAGGGACACAGATGGATTGTCAAGTCCAGCTCTTAAACGAATGGCCCATTCAGGAATCAAACTCACAATGTTGGTGCTACCAGCACCATGCTCTAACCAACTGAGGTAACCTCAGAGCAGGTTAGTGGAGATAAGAATATGAGGCTGGTAACCTGCTCAGTTAATACTGTCAACTCCAGGAAAAGAATACATATTGAAAAAGAATAGATGATAAATCAGCAAATCGCTTCTACTGGTGGTCTCTGGAAAATAAGCATCTTTTGGCAGGTGCCACACAGGTTATTCCTAGTACTAATGGTATCAGTTCTGATGTATCAAGTAGCACACAGTAGCCCTAAGTGTTGGCTTTCTGGCACAACTTATTTACTGCTTACTCTATTTACTCCAAAACGAGTAGAGCAGAGCACAAACCATTCCCACTTGCCTGTTTCGGTTTGATTCTTTTATTGTTAATCAAATATCTGCCTCATAATCCTGCTTTGGTGTCTTGGCATAGAAAATGAAACAATTGGTCTTCAGTAGATGTGGAAAGTGGGGTCCACTGGCAAACACATCTGTGCAGGCTCTGGGAGCACTCCTCCAGCTCTCTGCTCCTGCAGCACTCACTGTCTGTGAGGGCCTTCAGGATCACTCAGGTGACTCAGGCCTAGGCTTCCTAAAGCTTCTCTAATAATGAGAAATATTCTATTTTCCACTTATAATTTACAATTAAAAAAAAATTAAAAGCCCATGGTTCTAAAAGGAGGGAAATTCTTGTTCTTCAGTCATCGTCAACCAGGCAGCAACAGGCTTTGTTTTACTCTGCTTTTCTTGTAATTACTTACTGTCAGGTCCTCAAAACATATATTGAGATGAATTTCTTACAATTTTTCTTTCTTCACTGAAGTTGAAGAGTTTCTTGTGAAGCACTGAGATGCCTGAATTGACAGAAGATTGGAGAAAAGTACCTGAAGGACTTCAGGAAGGAGCCATTGTAGCATGTAACTGGTTACCCAGAGACTGAGAAGCCAACAGCTCTGAAGAACCAAGCAGTGTCTGGATAAGGTAAAACTGCACAGACTGAGTTTAGGAAGATTTTCTTCACTTAAGTCCAAGTTTCTATTCAGGAATGTTCATGTTACCTGCTTCTTGACTGCTCTAATGTTTTGGAGATGCTGTTCTTTATAGGAATGCCTTCACTGACAGAGGAGCAAGGTATTTGTTGTCTTCATAATAGGGGTTGCTCCTGTTACTATTTAGAGAAGTATCTTCAGTGCAACTTGAGAATCCCTGCTGCCCATCAGAACTGTCAATAGGCACCTAGGAGTGCTCCAGATACTTACTGAGAGGAAAAGCGATCATCCAAGCTGCTCTGCTGATAGCATGAACCATTCCTAGCATCAGTCCACAAAACAAAACAGACTACTTCTATTACACGGTGTTTTGAATTTAGTCTTTTCTAGTAAACTCCTTAATATGCAGGACTTAACCTGCATGAGTGCCCACCTTTCTCCACTGACTTCAGAAAAGTTCAGCAAGACTAGCTTTGACCTAACATGTAGATAAGTGAAGTTCAACAAAATTAATTTTTATCCTCAATGACTGTTGGGCAATTCCACTCAAAAATTTCCCATCATACTTTCCCAAAGCATTTTCTTCAGAAGACATTTATCAGACAAAAATCTGGTATTACTTGTTCATATTGTGTTGGTGGACCATAAAGTCTCTTGCTTTTCTGCAATACCTCAGTCACTGTCTTCCCACTTTAAGTTTGTCTGCATTATCACATAAATGTGAAAAGTGGATCTCACAGGGGTTCTCCAGATGATGATCAGGCAAGAAATCTGTGGTAGAGTATCAATATGCCTCTCCAAACAGTATCATTTTCTCTACTGTACCAATACGAAATGCTCCATTCTTAAACATTTATAATGTATGTTTTCAGATACTCCACTGCTTTTTCACTCATTTCTTTTGGTGTTTAATGATGTCTGTTTCATGCTGTAGATACTTTTTGTAAAATACAATAACCCAGGCATCCATTCAGACTCTCACAGTTTTTGGTAGGCTATTCCAACACCATACCTAACACAGAGATCTTGGTGTCTTTTTGTCATGCTGTAAGTAGCATATATCATCCATTTCTGTAGTATCTGTCTACCTCAGTTTCATTCTAATAGACTGCCATATATAGTTCTTTTTGTATTCTTGTAATGCAGATTTCCACTATGACAGAGAAATGAGCTAATATTATCCCCTAAATTCTAGAGTGATAGAAAAGGCCATTAAAGCTTACCAATCCATTTCATTCTTATCTCCTGAATAACTCCTGGTTTTTCCTTCACCTTTCCCTACACAGATGCATCCATGTGTCCTCTTGAATGCTTTGTGAAACTGAAGAAATTTCAGTAAGCTTGGAGGTTTAAAAAACACAAACCATGACTGTCCACAGGTTTGCCAGGAAGCTGGCTAACACTTGGTGATTTGGAGCTGTGCTAGCAGAAATATCTAGTCTTATTTTAGCCCACGAGGAAATATCAGAAGGCCAGAGATCAGCTAATGGACATTAGATACAACAGAAGCTTATTTGGGGCCATAAATTCTTCTCTGGGCACTTGACATTTGCTGATACTGCTTTGTTCGCTAAATTGACTTGGAGCAGGTATTTGTAGCACCTTGTTGCTCAAATCTGTTTCATAGTGTTCTTGAGGAAAAAGAATCACAGAATCACAGAACCATAGAATATGCCAAGTTGGAGGAGACCCACAAAGATCATTGAGTACAACTCCTTGTGCTGCACAGGACAAGAATCACACCATGTGCCTGAGAGTATTGTCCAAATGCTTCTTGAACTCTGTCACGCTTGGTGCTGTGACCACTTCTCTAGGGAGCCTGTTCCAGTGCCCAACCACCCTCTAGGTGAAGAATCTTTTTGTAATATTCAACTTAAACCTTCCCTAACACAGCTTTAGGTCATTGCTTTGGGTCCTGTCACTGGGCACCACAGAAAAGAGATCAATACCTTCTCCTCCTCTTCCCCTCATGAGGAAGTTGTAACTGCAATGAGGTCTCCCCTCAGTCTTCTGAGTCTTCTCTAGGCTGAACAGGCCAAGTGCCCTCAGCTGCTCCTCGTACAACTTCCCCTCAAGGCCCTTCACCATCTTCATTGCCCTCCTTTGGACCCTCTCTAAGAGCTTAATATCTTTCTTCCATTGTGGTGCCCAAAACTGCACACAATATTCCAGGTGAGGCCACACCAGTGCAGAGCAGAGTGGGACGTTCCCTTCCCTTGAGCAGCTGGCAATACTTTGCCTGATGCCCAGGACACTGTTGGCCCTCCTGGCTGACAGCCTCCAGGGCTGCCAGTATTCATCTGATTGTCATATTCAACAGGATCCATATCCATTCCTCATCCAACGGCTAGTGATCCTAAGACTTCTCCCAGCTGGTTATAGAATACTTCATCTGCTTCTTCATCCTGGTTGGGTAGTTTGTAACAGACTCCCATGAGGATATCTGCCCTGTTGGCTTTCACCCTCATTCTTACCCATAAACAGTTGCTCAGTTTTTGAAAAACACTAGTGTCAGTCTCTTACAGAATGTATTTTAAAATGAAGATTGCGAAGTATGCATTCAACCTAGCAGGTTGAATAGATAACCGAGCAGATCAAAAGATGATTGCTAAATGCTCATCACAGTCAACCCATGCTACTATGGGAACTGGAACCAAAAACTTCAAGCACCTGTCCCTACCCCAATGGCTGGAACATCATAGGACCATGGATTCAGGTGGTTGCAGCAGCAGTGATTTAAGAAGTTAGTAACCTCTGGATAGCTATTTTTCCCTCTCTCATTGCCTTCTTTCTCCCCCACAGCTGGACACTGTGTGAACTGCCTTCACACATCAAATATAGTCTGTTTTAGTAGAGTTAGTTCTTGAAGCTTAAATTACTGAAGGATCATCTCAAGACCTGCAAACTGGGTCACAGATGGAAGGAGGGAATAGATGAGAGAAATTTTTATATGATTACACCCACAAAAGCATGTCAGACTGCATCCTTGCATATTAGCATCACAGAGTACAGTACCATTGAATTTTTAGACAGCAAGATGAATTTGTACCTCCAGTGACCATCAAGCAAGCTCATTTAAATACTTCTCACTATCCTTGCCTGAAAGAATTTCCTTGCAGTGGAAATAATTGACCAAAGGCACTTCATTCTGTCTATTCACATTATCCTTGTGCACAGAATACAAGTTTCCATTGATTGAGAGGTGACACTTTAAATAATATAAGACCTTTTCCCAACTCTCAGAAATTAAGTGCGTGCTTTGAAACTATAGCAATTTTCTCACTCACCTAGAAAGTGCCCCTCTTGGAAATGTAGTATTATAGAAATTATATGATGCACATCAGAGCAATTTCTTCTTCTTTTTGATGATTTCAGTATCTCTGGAAATTTAGTATAATCAAGGTAGATGTAGTTAACACTGTACCTTCTACCTAACAAGTGTTACTTTGGCTGCAGCCTGAGCTGGAAACTTACACAGGTCTGCACAAACCCCAGATTTGTCCAAATCTAAGCAGGTTCTTAATGACATGTGTCCTTCCATGTGTGTTTTCATGGCACCATACTTTGATCTCTGCTGCTAAACACAGACCCAGGGCCCAAACCTGGACCTGGAGGCCAAGTGACATGGGGCATCCTGCACCCAGCTGGTGGCCTGTCTATAGAAGATTTCTCTTAGGGAGAAATGCTAGTGAGAGCATGGAGGACACAGCCAGAGAATGTATTACCACCTAGCCAGTGCAGTTGGTGCCCAGGGCTAAAGATGAGCTCCTGGAGCCCCTTTGCTTGTCAGTTCATCTTTGACAGGACCAATCTGACGTTGGGATGGGCTCTGAAGCTTTGGGTCCCCCAGTCCATCTGCACAAGACTGGCGGCCTCATGTGGAAGCCAGTCCTCATACTCTCCCCCTCAACCTCACAATGCTCTGGTCCTCTGCTGATAGTGACAGTAACCTGTTTGTGAGCCCAGCATGGGAAAGAGAACCACAATAGCCCACACAAGTGGCAGTTCCAGGTGGGCTGGCATAGAGGCATGAGAGGTAGGGCATACCTCTCCACAGAGAAAGACAGAAAACCGCTGCTGTTATGATAATGTTCTGGGAATTAGTTACTGTTGACTTATTTATCAGTTTAATTATTTTCTTGTCTTTAATGAAACTGTTTCTTGTTAGCCATTTAATCCATGTGTGTGAGTGGAAAAAGTCCTCCAGTGCAATATGGTTTAGCATCACTTTCCCAGGTTTCTGGCTTGGGTTTTGAGAGCAGTTTTTGTCATAATCCACTTACACTTGAACCTGATCTTTGTCTCTGCCTCTTGAAATCAGAGATGAGCCAGGACTTCTCAGTGGGTAGTTACCCTTTTTCCATTTATCCTTACCCTATGAGCAAAATCTGCTTACAGACAAGAGCTACAGGCCTAATGTCACACACCCCAGAACCTGGTCCCATTTTACCTACCAATATCTTTCTCAGGAATCTAAGCAGCACAGAGCTGGCAGGTGGCAGTAGTCTTTGATGGCATCCCACTGCTCTGTGTCACAGAAAGGATGTAAGAAAAGATGATGGAGAGATCATTTCCAAGAAGCGAACTATCATTTTCTTTACCTCATCAGAAAGGTTTCTTTACCTTTTGCTCAGAGAAATCTCTCAGGACTCAGCCACCCAGTGATCTTCTTGCCTCCTCAGTTGCTTCCTTTCTTCAGTGCCCCAGCCCTGCATTTTCACTCAGTCTCTCCAATTCTTCCCATGTGCCCTGCCATACTGGTCCCCACCATGGTTGGGAACTTACTGGTTTAACTTTGTCTCATCAGGGGGATATCAACCGGTCTTTCATTTTAAATCAGAGCAAGGAGGAAGTTTAGCCCACCAGCTTTTTAAAAAGACCTTCAAATACCTGTTGCCAGTGTCTAGCAATGCAGTTTCATGAGAAATTTGGAAGTGTGCCAGTACTCCAAATCCAATTTAAATCTCTCAGGTACATGACCAGAATGTCCTGCTCATGTAATCAAAGACATACTGATGGCTGGGTGTGGAATTGAACAGGGATATGCCTCCAGGGACCTGAAAGTTTAGTGGTGAATTCAGACTCTTAATCTTTGCAGTAACACACTGGGGGGGGGTCCTGTGTTCAGAGGGCAGAACATCCAGTGTGTGGATGTCTACCCATACACTGCAGTTCTATGCCCTGACCCAGCTCATCACCAAGCCCCTGTTGGGACTTCCTCCTGTTCTCAGGTCTCCCAGTGCTCCTGCATGTGCAGTCACTCTGGGGTTATATTTTTTCCCAAAAATAATTAAGTTTAAGGAAAAGCTAGACTGACATTTTCTGTGGTTAGTCACCTATCAGAAGTGATTTTGCCAAAATCTCCCAGGTGCCCACTAATTTTCTTCCAGTATAGTTAATTTTAAATGTGGAAGAGAAAAAAAACCTGGCATGTCCTCCTGCAAATGTTACCAGCCCCTCCCTGCTCTGTGTTGCCTAGCTAAGGGCTGTGAAGGGGTTCGTTAACCAGTTGAGGATCTGCCCTAGTTGCAGTAGGTATCTCGTCTATGGTTCTGCCATTCACAATCTACCTCCATGCTGCTTCACTCCAGTGCCATTCAACAGTCCATATCTTGATTTTTTTCTTGCTACAGGTGCTTTGCAGCACTGCATGATGCCCTGCTAAGGATAAATTGTGTTTTCAGGTCATTGTTGTTTCAAGCACCAAAAGGCTTTTGTGCACATAACACATAAATTAAAACATTATTGATGCTATTACTATGATTGCATGTTCCAGTTCCCAGCCTTATTTTAATGATGTAAGTAATGAAAAACCATGTTGGCATAACAATTAAAAATATGCTGCTCTCCATGACATTTCATTTTATAGATCAACACGAGAAGTCTATGATGGCTAGTTTCATGATAAGATTGTGTCACTTGTTGCCTGTCATAAATAAAATGTCGTACACAGTCACCTATTCTACATTCTTGAATTCATTCTAATTAAACATTAAACATTCTCCTTAAACAAATGATTGTGACTGAGATACCCTGTAGCCTTTATTCTTTAATACATGTCAAATCTGAGCAGCACAGGCTAAGACTTGACCTTAAATGAATATAAATTCTGGTTTGGCAGTCAATTACAACCATTCTTTTAATGTATGAAACTGTATGTATTGGGAAGCTCTGTGTACACAACCTATTCTCTCCTATCTGATTCATTTCATAATGCCTCATAGTGACAGAGCTCTCAATTTAATCTAGACATTTTTTTCCAGTTGATTTACTATGGTTTCAATTCTACACACAGATGATTGAATAAAGTGACATAAATCTCCCAATGGTTAGAAAATGTGATCATTTATTACATGGACAATCAGTTTATTTAAAAATATAATTAGTTTGTACCTCAGGAAACCTTTCCCCAGTTGTGATAAACTATAAATAATTACTGGCTCTCCTTCAGTGAAATTAAAAGCCACACAATGCTACTACTAGGAATGTGTAATTTGTTGAAGAAAAAGGGTTGTTTTCCCTCTGTATTTTCAGCAGATTGATTTTTCTTTCTTCTTATCCCTTGAGGGAGAGAGAAATAGAACAAATAGATAAGATAGCATAATATAAGCAGAATTACCAATGATTGTGAGAATCTACTTTACAGTCCTCTTGTTAATGAAAGAGAAGACAAAATCTTCAGTGAAGATAGTAGATGTTAATTCTCTGCCAGAAACAGACTGGCCACCCTTCCTGATCCTACAAGCTCCATCCCAAAACCTTCACTGCCTGAGAGCCACAAGACATATTACACAGTATGAAGAGCTGGAATGGGAGGAACAGTTCACAGGTGAGAGCTGACAAGGTCTTCTTTAAAAGGAAGAGTGGTGTTGATGGATGTGTACTGCTGGGTTGCAGGGAGACTCAGTAGCATTGGACTCAGGACTCCCTGATGGCTTACACCTCCCAGCATATCCCAAAAACAAAGGATCTGCATAAAATCATAGAATCATACAATAGTTTGGGTTAAAAGGGACCTTTAGAAATCATCTAGTCCAACTTCACTGCAATGAGCAATTAGATCAGACTGCTCAGAGCCCTGTCCAGCCTGAATTTGAATGTGTCAAGGGATGGGGCATCTACAACCTCTCTGGGCAACTTGTTGTTTTTAGAGATGCATAGCAGCAACTTACAGAAAAACATCTCTGCTTATCAGCTGTGTGATGCAGCTCTGGCATACGAGTCACACTCGAACAACATGACACCCAAACACAGCTCAAGGATGCTGGCTGGTAACTGAGTTGCAGTGGTTACTATTTGAACTGATTATTGTTTCCCCTTTTCTCATGTCTGCATGCGTAATAGAGATGTATGAATGAATTTAGCTCTGATCTCAGATGGAATAAATTCAATACCAGTTAGCTGGAACAACAGTTCCACATACTGGTTCTCTCACCTGCCTTGTCTGCATCCCTCCCTAAGTGAGAACTTATTTCTCTGGAAGGCCATTCCCAGCCCTGTCACAAAGGTGTCATCCCCTTGGCTTTTTTATTGTGGTTCACCCATTTGCAAAATGGGTAAAACAATTGCTTACTTCGCAAGGACATTAGAAGCATTCACGCATTCATAAGTCTAAAGTCTTCCAGGATCCTTACCAAACAGTAGTGTCAGGCATCATTGTTCACACAAATTATTGTGAGCCAGATATCTAATTCAGGGAGATTTCTTCATGCTTTGTCTTGGTACAGTGACAATGATGACGAAATTCACTTTCCTGTCACATAATAAATATGCAGGTCCTGAATTTGGCAACCAATTTACCTGTGTGAAGATAATAAACTTCTCTTGATGATCACCCATTTGTTGGAAGATACTGTGAGAACTAGCCTGCATGTTGCAGATGAACAGCACAGGTAATATATTTACATTGATGAAGATATGGTTAGTTTGTATTTGATTCTGGCATCTCTATTGAGCTCTTAAATACTGTGGATTCTGTTACCAGCAGAGCCATTTCCTTATCAAAAATAATCAGTCATTCTCTGCAATCTGCTCTCATCCCTAGCATTTTTTCTATTCTTAATTACCATGCCGTGAACTTCAACATTTTAGGATAAATTGTGTTGTCCCTTAATATACTTACAAAACATTGAAATATTAAACTCCTGACAAACAAAGTCATGGGTACAAGAAGAAAGAAGTGAGGAGTTGGAGGGGGGGGGGGGGAGAACCCAGACTAGCAAGATCTTGAACCTTTCAGCCATTTCTAGGAGTTGATGTTCAGTGCTTGCCCTACAGAGAATGAGGAGGAAGGCAGAAGGGCAAGATGGGGCACAGTGAAGAAAGCTTGTTCAGTCGATGTGAAGTATTTAAGACCTGAGACCAAATCCACCTGAATCAACTAAAAGACTTCCCTGGAAAGCCTAGAAGATCAGCTTTTTATCAGCACTTACAGCTGGTCTGGTTCAGTCACAAGAAGGTCAAGTGACTTCCCAGGGATGACATGGTGATGGAGTGTCTCATTTCAGGTGAAACCTAGTACTATTTGGGTTGTCATATCTATCTACTTACCTAGGCATTTATAAAACATCCATCATTGTGGTATCTCAGAACTTACACAGTCATTTAAGCAGACAACAGTCTAAAAAACTATTCACCACAGCCTCATACTTGCTGACTAGAGAGGGAGCTATTCTTTTTAATTCTCCTCCTGTCTCCAAGGTACTGAAAACAAACTTTTTCTTCTATTGCTATGGAGAAGAGAATCACACTATCCAGACTTGTTAATTGCTAGCTCCCCAGATGTGCAAGACAAACATTGCTAATGAAATATGACTTATTTAAAAATAAATAAATAAATAGAAATAGTAAACAGCAGCAGAGCAACTCCTGCTTTTTGGTAATAGATTTGATCTCCTATATCTTAGTTGCTTTTGCCCCTGGCTGAAGTCAGTAAAATCAAGGAACATATTGTTACCTTGTCCAAAGATGTTTATTTGCAGCCACTGCAAATAATATTTTATATGTCTCCTACTCCAAGATGTTATGTCTCAAACCTGTATCGTCTGCTTTGGCAAAGAAAGGATATCCTATCTAGTCTTTGTCAATATCTAGCCTTATAACCCGACATAACCTTGCACATGCTTATTTGTGGAAGGGCAATGCATATCTCAAAAAACTTACTAGAAATCAGCATGCAAAAAGGGTTACGGAAAGCAGAAAATAAATGAAATAAAGAATACTTCATATGAAACTCAAATAGCTCAGTGCAGAACCAGCCTGAGAAGAAAATTGTATGGTGGAAGTGGAATTCATGAGGAATTTTCTTCTCAAATATGACAACCCACCTACGATTATTCATCACCTTATTATTAAAAAAGATAATAGAGATAATCCACAGAATACACGCTCCATAGTCATTTGACTATCGTCAGATCAAGAACCAAAAATAGATTACTGCCCTTTAGGTCTCCTGTATGTTTTAGTAAGGTACATGCTCTGAATGTGACTAAGTGGGTTGTCTTTTAATTAATTCCAACGTTTTCTCTATTTTTTCACATCTCTTTTTCTGTTTGAATATCCTGACTTTGTCCTGGATGTACCTAAGGGATCTAATTTATGTAAGCTACCCAATTATCCTTCAATTTCTGTCTATCCCAGTTGCAATTTATAAATGAATATGAATCCAGGGTGTCTAACTATCTGAATAATCACAAAATGAAGTTGAAGAAAACCCACAATATTTCTTTGGTTATTACCATCATAGAATCATATCCTAGAATGGTTTGTGATGGAAGAGATCTTAAATATCACATAGTTGCAACTCCACTGCCATGGGTAGGACTTGGCTGCTTAAAGCCCCCTCCAGCCTGGCCTTGAATACTGCCAGGGATTGACATTCACAACTTCTCTGGAAAACCTGTTCCAGTGCCTCATCACCCTTACAAGTTAACTTTGCTTACAAGCAAAACCTTACAAAACTAGAATTTATCCTTGTTTGTCCCACCTCGGTCACACATTGATTTCAAAGGTGTGCTTTGTGGTTTTAAGGGCACCCGTAGCGTTTTCAAGCCCATGCCTGATAATGTTCATAAACAGAGTCTTTCAATAAATGGGGCATCACATCATACACTTTTAGAATGGAGAGAAGTGAAAGGGGAGGCATCATATTGGAATGACAGGATATCTTTATTGCTAATGTCAGAAAAAGGGATATTGGAAAGCAAGGAAATCTGTAGATCATCAAAGGCTTAAAACTTTAGATTGGGCTGTCTGGGGACATATTTAGATGACCCAGTCACAGCTGATGAGAAACAAAATAAAATCCTCGTGTACATCCAGGAAAAGACACAATTCTTGTGATTCGTGCTCCAGTGCTGCTAGACAGTCCTAATCCTCTCATGTCCTCAACATTCAATGCAAATAACACTTGAATAATCAGTGTCTCAGAAAGCTGGGGCCAGGCAACTGCCGGGCAAAAAAGAGACTGCCTTGTAAAGTTGAACTTGAGGTCTGTAGGTTGTAGTTTATCTCTGACAGACAAGAAGTTTTACAGTAAGGTGTTAAGATATTGTGGGAGTCATGTGTCAGGTAATCTGATTCTCCTCCCTATCCTCTTCATATGTGAGGTATACAAGAGTTGATAATCAGCTCTGAAGCATGTGCTTTAATGTTCCCTCCAGAATGTGCATAATTAATTCTGGTAATTCTAATATCCACAAAGACGTCCTGGTTAGTCCTTAGTCTCAACAACTTCCTTATATGAGAAGTTCCACTACTGAGCTATTGGTTCTGTGAAGTATTTCCTTTAAGTGATTTTGAGGCTCCTACCTTTTAATTTTATTGGAAGTTCCATTTTTTCCAATCTATTTTTTCTATAGTATTAATTATCCCATTATCCTTTTTTTTCTTTTTGACTTCATCATCTCCTTTTAAGGACTTTAATAATGCTTTTAGAAATTGTTCTGATTGCTTCTTTTCAGGCTATTGACTGTCCATTAAATTTTCGTCTGTAGTCAGAAGTTCTCATCTTTTCACGTTTTCAAGGTTTGTTGGAAAATGTTTAGTTTGCACTTGTTCTCAGGTGTTATTAATGTAGCATCTATCTCAAGAATTAGCATCCTGACTATTCTAGTGGCCTTCTGTGATGGAGCAACTGCATCAGTGAACAAGAGAAGAGCTACAGGTGCCATCTACCTGGTCTTTTGTCAGGCCTTTGATACAGGCCACCACAATATTCTTACCTTTAAATTAGCAAGATGTGGTTTTGATGGATGCACTGTTAAGTAGATAAGGAATTGGCAGTATGTCCCTTCCCAAAGAGTTATGGCTCACGGATCAATGTCCAAGTGACACCAGTAACAAGCAGTGTCCCTCAAGGATCCATTCTGGCACTAGTATTCTTTAATATCTTCATCTATGACATAGACACTGTGACTGAGTCTAAAGAAGTCTGCAGATGACACCAATTTGAGTGGTGCAGTTGATACATTAGAAGAAAGAGAAGCCATCCAGAAGGACCTTGAAAGGCTTGAGGAGTGGGCCCATGCAGATGTAATGATATTCCAAAAAGCCAAGTGCAAGGTCCTGCATAGGGTTCAGGTCAGTCCCTAGTAACAATACAGACTGCGAGATGAATATATTGAGAGCAGCCCTGACGAGAAGGATTTGGTGCTGGTGGATGAAAAGCTGGACATACGCTGACAATGTGCAATTGAAGCCCAGAAATCTGATTGTATCCTGGGCTGCATCAAAAGCAGTGTGGGCAGCAGGTCAAGGAAGGTGATTCTGCCCCTCTGCTCTGGTAAGACCCCACCTGGAGTGTTGCATCCAGCTCTGGAGTCCTCAGCCTAGGAAAGGCATGGACCTTTTGGAGCAGGTCCAGAGGAGACACACAAAATTGATCAGAGAGGTGAAACACCTCTCCTATGAAGAAGGGATGAGAGAGTTGGGATTGTTCGGCCTAGAGAAGGGAAGGCTCTGAGGATATCTTATTAAGGCCTTCCAAATTATAAAAGGGGCTTATAAGAAAGACGGAAACTTGCTACCAAGAACTGTAGTGACAGGAAAAGGGTGATGATTTGAGATGAAAGAGGGTAGATTTAAGTTGGACATAAGGAAGAAAATTTTTTACCATGGGAGTGTTGAGACACTGGAACAGATGAGTTGTGGATGCCCCATCCATTCGAAGTGTCAAGGTCAGGTTGTATGGGGCTCTGATCAACTTAATCTAGTTGGTGTCCCTGCCCACGGCAGGAAGTTGAACTAGATGATCTTCAAGGGTCCTTTCCAATGCAAACCATTCCGTGGTTCTTCCCAGCTCTACATAAAACCCAACACTTTTCTGCATGTTTTATTTCTTAAATCCTCACACTGGACCAGTGCTCTCCCTCCCCTGTGATCCCGCAAAGATTTCTGGGATAAGCATCTAAAAACCTATAGTTTTCTCAGTTCGTCAGACCTTATTTCAGTGTGTGATGCCCAACCTGGGTGCAACACTTCTGAAGAGATTGACTGAAGCATAAGACAAATCCTGTCACCTGCAGGATTGGTGTCCAAAAGGGTTCATAATGGACTGTGCTACTAACTTGTTGTAGGGGCGTAGAAAACTTCAGCTAAACAATTCAGAGGAGCCCAGCAGCTTTGGTCTGGTACTACAAGGACCACCATCATTGCAGATTGGTAGCAGAGAAGAGATGACACAGATGGGCTGCTGGACATTGCATGGATTGTTTTGGTGACCTTCAGTCATGTGACAAATATCTGGATAGCTGCAGCTTCTGGTAGCTAAAAGGTCAACCCGTTACATGTGCAAACTCACATAAAGGTTTCCAAATGTGTGATGGAAAGACAGGGTGGATTAAAAGACAAAAAAAAAAAAAGAAGAGGAATATATGCCAGACCAAATTGAACTTTTTTTCATGAGGATATCCAGGGATTGAGGAGAGTTGCATCCTACCTGAAGATTTATTTTTAGTCTTTTGATGTTGCTGGTTTTTTATAGTTCTTTATGGTAGGCTTATTAATATGGAAAATATTTTACTTCTCTGTGATTATTAATTATTATGACAGGCATTGCACTAGCCTTCTGACTACAATAAGGAGCCTTTCAGGACTTTCTTGTTACAGCATTCCCTGTTTCCCATTAAAATATTTCTCTTGCCCGTGGGTACCTCTTTGCTAAATGAGGAGGGCACTGCTAATTCCATGCTCAAGATTTGCTTGCTTTTTAACCATCTGGTCTGAAAATGTGGCCTCAGCTGTACTCAGGAAGACACCCCATGCTACAGCACATCCAGTAGGATTGTTCAGGGCTAGACTTGCCAGAACAAGCTGCTGTCCTTCATGCAGTGAGGAAGCTGGTGGTTGGGAAGAAGCAGAGAAGTGGACAGGAGGAGCAATATGCTGTTCTCAGAGGAACCACACTGGAGCTGGGTACACCTGGCCATCGAGCTCCTTCAACTGAGTTTTGTGAGGAGGTAGCAAAGGCGGCAGTAATAGGTAGACAACTATGACTGTGGCAGCAGAGAACACTGTTTGGATTTACAAAGACTGTCTTGGCTCTTACTCTCAACTTGTCCATTGTAGTTTTATTTTTTCTAGGTTGCTGTGTATTTCATGAATATATATTTTAATGGATATGCTTATGAATGTGCTCATGATTCATATATATAAACATTCAATGCTACGCCACACTATATAGATACACCCAGCACAGCATTTATGTGTTCTGCCCCTTGTTTTCCTGTTCACACAGGTTTATTTTCTGTCTCTCTCAAGTTCAAAGTATGCTACAGAAGAGACATGTCACTGAATATGTACTTTGTTCAGCTTTGTATCTGATTTCTCTTTGCCACAATTCATGCTAGTTAAGCCATACAAACACTTAACTTGACAGTGGGACCATATAGAGTTCATTCTTGTAATTATTTTCAAACACAAACAGTCCTCTGGCAAATAGGTATTTTCAGGCATCACAGGGTATATTTATTAGTTTATTGTGAAACAAATGTTGAGTTCCATATAATTCTGAAAATGGTATTTTCACCATCATAACTAACCAATCCTGATATAGAAAAGGTGTGAGAGAGTGTGTGTGTGTGTGTGAGTGTGTGTGTGTGAGTGTGTGTGTGTGTGTGTGGTATGGATATGTAATTATATAGCGGCCCACCTGCAAGCTGGGAATTAGAGATGACATTCAGGGAAGATTGGTTTTTCATCATAATTGCTTGGAGAGTGTCTTTGTAATTGCAACTGTTTTGTCAATCCTTTGCAGGAATTGCATCTGATATGGTGAATTAAAGACAATCAGACTTTGAAAGGAATTGCAGTGTAAATGCCTTAGCATCAAGACTTATTTGCATCTAGATACATATTCAGACTGCATCTTTTACAGATGAGTAGAGAACACAGTGTTTCTGGGTTTTATAGGGGTTTTATCACTGTGAGTTGATATTGCCCAGGCAGAATTTGGAAATTGATGCACTAAATATAATCATACACTTTCCTGTCTGACACTAGAAATGCAGGCTTGCTGGGTTTAATTTCCAAAAGTAACTAAGAAACTTAGAAGTCCATGATTGAAGAGCATTAAAAAACAGGTTTGCAAAGGAACTGTAATAGCTAGTAAGATTTACAAAGCCTGGAGATGGGTTCGGAACCCAGGTCCCTACTGCTTTTCAATACTCTGACAAATTGTCCATTTAGCTGATCTGCAGTAGGTGACTATCTGCATATTTAGATGCTTGAATATATTTGAAAATCTGCCCCTACACATAGAAAACATTGTCAAGACTTCAGCATATTGAAATTATAAAACATTTATTTTCTCCCTAGGAGCTTTTGATAATTACCTGTTGTCTGTCATCTTTATTTACTAGTTAATGAAAGACTGTTCCTAGGGACTGAACAAGTGAGACTCATTTTACTCAGTGTTAGATATTTCCACTGTAGATTTCATCAGCAGGGTTACTCTCCATTCTGATGGAAAGTGAAAAGCACTTCCACAGCATAGGATTTATTTGACCCAAGTTAGAAAAATAAGAGGTGAGTCATTCTTAGAGATGCTTCTTTCTCTCCAGTTCTCTATCAACAAAATCAAGAGAAGCATCTCAGTTGTACATATCTATATTAATGATAAAGGATCAGGAGAAACATAACCAGTGGATCCAGGGAAATTACTATTATTATTCCCAATTACTTGTCAATGGAATACTGAGTCCTGTTCAAGAGGGATAGGGAGAAAGTGGAAAGGCTCCAGAAAGGTGCTACCAAAATGTTCAGTGGTCAAGTACTTACAGTGGATGAATTCCAAGACATTGTGGGAAATGACCATATTTAGTCTGGAGAAAAGAAGGCTATGGAAAGACACCATGGCAACTGACAACTCAAAATTCAGTTATAAAAATGGCAGTACTAATCTCTATTCTCTAGCGTCTGATGAGGTAACGAGGGACAAAACCCACAAACTGCAGTGTGGGAGGTTCAGCCTAGATTTTACCAAAATAATTCTTAGTGGAGGGATTGTTCAGCAGTGGGACAAGTTGTCCAGAGGTGTGATAAACATCTCCACTCTTGGAGGTGTTCAAGACTTGGTTAGATAGAGCCCTGGCTGATCTGGCCTGGTGACAAGTTAGTTCCACATTGGTGGAAGGTTGGCTTAAAGACCTCCAGGTCATTCCAAAAACATGTCTTTAGTAGATATCTTTCTTAAAAGGTAATGAAATCCCACCCACTTGAGAAACAGTCTGAGTTTGGTAATGTTTGCAATTTTTCTCAAATGTTTATAATACTTTTGTCCCCAGGTCTTTTCTCATTCTTGATAAGCACACATGATCATTTGCATTTTCAAATCCCCTTGCACCCAGAGAAATATTCTTCTTTCAACCCATCAATGATTTGAGAATGACGTGAAGAAACTAAGTAGGTACTCCAACAGAAAATAGATATTCTCTTTTGTTTCTTGCAATGACCAAAAATGCAGAAGTGGTGATTGTCCAGTTCTCTAATTTGTCAAGGTCTCTCTGCAGGGCCTCCCTGTCTCTGAGGGAGTCAGCAGCTCCTCTCAGTTTTGCGTCATCTGCAAACTTGCTTAGTATCCTGCATTCCAGTCCTGCATCCAAGTCATTATGAAGTCATTTATGAAGCTACCATATGGAAACTTGTGAAAACATGTAATAACTTTCCATAGAGGTTTTGGTTTTAGTTTTTTTTAGCTAACACTGAGATGTGGGAAAGCAGTTCTTACCTATTCACTCACTTGTGTTATAGATCTCTAGGGATTTTACTGTCTGTCCCCAAGCTTGCAGAGATGGAAATGTGTCAGCTTGGACTGAGAGTGATAAGGAATATGTAGAAGAAAGCTTAAAGGCTCATTTTCAAGGTAATGGAAATTTCTTCACTTTCTGAAGTATAATAACTAGATATTTTAATCTTGTCAATATTGATTTGGTTACAAATTACCTGCACTATTCTTGTTATGTATTACAGCGTTTTCTTCAAACTCCCTTGTGTTACACACATTCATGCACACATAAAAGCCTCCTGTGAAATTTTATGTTGAGATTCCCACTAGTCAAAATGCATTAGAGATACCACCACAGAATTGCGAAAAGCAGATTTCTTTTTCAATTGATCGAATTCCAGAAATAAAATGTCTTCAGACACCAGGGATATATTTGCAAGGATTGAGCCTTGTAAGCTTTGTTACAAGCTTAGATAAATATAAAACTCTGAAACCTTTCACCTCACTATTATGAGCAGTTATGCAAAGTCTAACTTCTTTTAAGTCTGTAATTGAAATGAGGTATGTGTGTGGAGGCTGAGTAGAAATGTCACACTGAAAAGATGATGAACAGCTAAAATGGAATCTTCCTCAGATCTAAATATTTAATTTCTACTCATGAGGATAGCTTTAGTGTGCATCATTTAAAGATATTCCATCTCTGAGGTTGTGGTAATTTTAGAAGTACAAGAGCTTTCTGCTCATGTTTTGAAATAAAGTGTCTTTACAAAAGAAAAGGGTCAAGCCAAAACAAGACCTACAGCAAAGGCAGAGTAGAGAACAGAGGATGGGGTGAAATCACATCAGGGGTGACTTCCTGATCAGAGGGGAAAGCCTGAGCACAAAAGGGTTTACCACTGTGAATGCTGATTTTGTAACAGTCTGGCAGTCACACACTGGAGAAGAAGGCAAGCAGCCTTCCCTTCCACAACTACCACTGGTCCCCATAACCTTACTTGAGCCACACTTCTGGGAAATATGAGTTAATTCTTATGAATTTGTGTTCTTTGTGGACATATGAAAGGTTACAATGTCTCACAGAATGGTAAAAAACAAGGATCCTTGAATACGGTACACAAACCGTGGCAGAATAATATAGCTTGAGGGATGAATTCTTAACTCAAATATCTTGAGACTCTAAATACAAGTGGAAAGAGAAACTAGTTTCAAAAAGGCCATTTGCAGCTTGTTTCAACTAAAACACAGAGAGTGGAGTAAATCTTTCTAATGCTGCCATTCTGCCCCGCTGGTGAAAAGATGTATTGAGTCTCAGTGCAGTTAATTTGTCATCCAACATCCCTGTCTACTTTAATTTTTTATGGGCTGAATTGTGACCAATTGAGCCACAGTTTTGGAACACCATACTCACAAGGAAAAGTGCTGTTTTCCATGCTCCAGGCTGCAGTGCCAGTCTATGCAGGAGACCAGAGCCCCGCAACTTTATGGCCCGAAATATTTTCTGGGTTTGTTTCATTGTTGTATTATGACAGCACAGTACCATGAATGAGGCAGAGATTCCAGTATGGCTGGGAAAACACTTTCTAAGAGTCAGGACTCCCACTTGGTATCAGGGTAAATATACAGGTATATATGGCATGATAAAAGACTGGGTGCAGGTTTTAGCTATGGTAGCAGAAACAGGCTTGCTTCTCTAGTGTTGGAGCAAACTGGCCCTGATGGGAGCACAGGTCTGTTCTCTGGAGAAGAAGGACACAGTCCAGAGAAGTGCAGTTTCCAACCCCAGCATGGTCCTGCAGAGCCAGAGTGAATGACTCACTCTCATCATGCAGCTGGGGAGCAATGCAGGCATAAATCTTGGCTACACTGAAATCACTGGCAGGTTGAAAGGGGAAATTTATAATGGACATGGGTATGTCCAGAATTTCACAGCATCTAATTTTCAATCCACCATCTAATTTTCAATCACTTGTTTTTTACAAAGGTAGATGTCAGCCCTGCTGTAAATAGAAACAAGGTACACCGGCAAAATAGAAACAGAAAAGTTGTGCTCGTCTGTATGAGTTCTGAATTTTGCTTTTGGATTTTCCTAGTTCCAAAACTGTAATGACTAATGAATTTTTGCACTTTAACTTCCACGAAGCAGATACTATATGCTTCCACGATGCAGAATGTAGCATGAATTAGTTAATTAGAAAATTATACCTTTACTTCTGTAAAACACCATATGCAAGTGTGTGTATGTGCGAGAATGTATAAGCATGTACCTCCGCTAGCTAGATATTTATATTTAGTAGCCTGACAGCCAGAAAAATCAATTTGTATGCAATGATAACCTTATATCTCCTAATTCCATGAAAGTTCTGGGCCTGAGGACTCATATTGATTTTTGTATACTATTTTAGGTTTTATTCCTAGGAATTGATTTCAGCAGTCATTTAGTACTATATATCAGTAAAATCGAGTTTAATCTACTCAAGCAGCAACTTTTTAACACAGATTAGCCCTAATATTTCTCATTGATTCAGTATGATAGATATGCAGTTTTACTGTTTGCCATCGTGAAAGGGAGAAATGTATCAGGGCCTTTATAAATTATAAGAAATGAGCAAATGCCATAAATTCTTGGACTCCTGTGTGATTAATACATTAAGTTTTGCACAGAATCAAAGGGAATGATGAAATGTTGCATTTCATATAACTCTTGTGGTGTTTTGGTTGAAAAATGCACGCTGCAATATGCTGTGTTATGCTGTGGTATCTATGGCCAGCATGATGGTCAGCAATGAATATGTCTGCCCTGTATCAAAGACATCTCCTGAAACTGTACTCCTAAACTGCAGGCACTCACAAGGGACACTGAAACTGAAGAGATGGCAGATATTCTGAATAAATCAGAAGAGGAACTTAAGCAAATGCAAACCATATACGTTTCTGATAAAAAGTACTGCAAGCCAGTGGCAGTATTTACCCTAACTCATCAAGTTGATTCCTCTGACTTTCCGAAGAGATTTAGAAATCAATGTTAGAATCTGAAGCCTAATGATTGCAGCTCTGATCTGAAACAAAAATTGAGATTCTTTTAAAATGCCCCTTAGGAGGCCAAAGGAGACCTTCTAGCAAATACTTGTGAGTTTCTTAAAATGAGATGATTTTAGGGTGATTTCAAGCTACATTAGCCAAAATGTAAACAATATCAGCTTAAGTCTGTAGGTGAATATGAACACCTAGGGAGAATCTAACTGCATCTCTCTATGCAAAACAAACAAAAAATTCAAGTCCATCTAGTTGGTGTGTCATTCCAAAGACACAAAGGATAGGATTAATCTGGTCATACACAGACAGTTGTAGAATGGTGTAGAAATCTCTACTTCAGGTAGTCACGCTGAACTCTTTCTGTAGTCTTTGAAGAACCAATTTTTTGTGGAGAAATCTAAGCATGAGTTGTTCCAGACAGTTCTACCGGATAGTCCTCCACTGACTATAAAGTCGGCATTAGGTAGCTAGTTCAGATGGAGACACCTGAAGTCCAGTGAGATAGATCATTCCTGTTAGATTTGTAAGTGCCTTATACAGTATCACCATATTTCTCTAAAACCCTGGAAGTCTGTTACTGCCATACTTAGGAATTCTTCAATTTTGCGAGTGCTAGACATTAAATACTCCTAATCCTCGACTGAATGAATGCGAGGAGTACAGTTCAATAGAGAAACAGTCAAATTCAGATAACTGCGTGTGCACCCTTATAGACAGCGGACATTTTAGTCAATAGCAGCACCCAGAGAATGATTCAGTCATTCCCTAGAAAGAAAAGGTAGAAAGGTTGCCCTCACATAGGTATTGAGCATAGATATTGAATACTGGGGAGTGCCCACTTGACATCTAGCTGCTACTCCTGAAAGGCAAGGCCTTCCTGATGTCCCGTATCTTACCTGCTATCCTTGTGCTGACATCTTGGATACCCTAGACCATCACTGGTGGCGTTAGCCACTAGTGTTTAAGTAAATGAATCCTACACTCAGAAGTCTAGGGTGAACTGAACTACACAGGATGATATCTGTGGGAATAACCCCAGACATTTAACTTTCTCTAGCTCTTTTGAGGTCTTAAGTTTAAATATCGTCACAAAAGTGGAGCACCATCTACTGCATAGGCTTCATTCACTCCTCTGGCTCCATGCTGCCTTTGTGCACACGTAAGTCTTCCCAGACTGGAGTAAAACAGCAACAACATTTAATAGCTTCCATAAGAATGGATCAAATAATTAGTAAATGGCTGATCACCTCTGAATAAGCACAGTAAGATGCTGCTTCCCTACCAGTTAGGACTGGTTCTTGTGTTCAGCACAGATGTCACTAAACATTTGAACAGCTTCCTAAGAGATGCAGGGATCCATTGTTGTTTCTGACACCTTTATGTACAGGCTGAAGTGACCTTTTTAATTTTTTCTTGAAAAATATGCCGAGTTCAACAAGACACGAAGGGCTTGATACAGGAGTTATTAAGTGGCATTCAGTGTGTCATGAAGGAGGCCAGACTAGGTAATAGAAATGGCTTCATCTGACCTTAACATTCTCCAAAATCTATGAGCAACTCATGGGTACAAAGCAGGTTAAAATACACAGATGGCTGTGAGCAGAAGTCAGTCTCTGACCCTCAGCCAGGTGCAAGCCATGCATCAGAGTTATGGCAAAATTCATCATAACACAATACAAGAGTATAAGATTTGTGTGGGACAAGACACCGTGTCTTGATTAAACCAGCAGAAAAGCCATAAATTGCCTGCTTCCCTCTACAACAGAAATTGGTGTTGTGTTTTGTTTTTTTTTAGTGCCAGGTCAGTTAGTAAATATATTGTAAATGTAAAAACCACTTCCCTCTCTCCTATTCCCTGTTTCATTACTGGAAGCACTGGAATCCAATACCATCATCCCAGAGACAACACTTTACTCAGCTACTGAGTGAAATGTCACCTAATGTCATCTCACATATCAACCTCAGCTGAAAGAAAACTCTGGACCTTAGAAGTTGTTCATACATTTGCCCACATGTTCATGTTTTATCTTTCCTGTGAAAGTTATTAGTGGTGCAAAATGCATTGTATTCATAAGTCAGTTTATCAAATGATGCCGATATGCTGAACAGGTTTCCATATAATACAATCCTCCTCCCCATAATTATTCCTATTTATCTTGTTATATTCCCAAAAAGCCTAGCAATGGATCAAGAGCCAGGTAATATAGAAACATAGAATGTAAAGGTATCTCCAAGGCACTCAGAACCATCAATAAGAGCCAATGGAGGATGCAAAAAAGTATTGGTAAATTGGAAGAAGAACTGATTGTGCCTGTGGCCAGGTGGTTGGTGCACACCAGTAGTCAGTGTGAAGTTGTTGTGGGTGTAATGGGAAAGAAGAGGTTATGAAAGCAACAAAGAGGGATGCTGGAGGCTTCTTTAATGCACCACGACTTCCTCCAAAGAAAAGGAAAACAGGGATAAACATATACTTGATAAAACACATACTTGAAAGGTATCAGGTGAGGAAAGGATGCCTGCATCAGGTGAGTGTCTGGTGCTAACTCAAACGGAATGCAGAACTGACCTTTCAAAACAAGGGTGAAAGTACTGCATTAGCAAAGTCAGAAAAGAAGGTAAGTAGGCTAGGTTGCTGTAGTAGCAGCAAAGGTGTCTGTCAAGGATATTAGTAAGAGAATGACATAGTCAATGATAGGAATATTATCTTTTTTTTAACTCTGTGGTGACTGGGTGCCGGCAGGGCAAGACAGCATTTAGCAGAGCACAGAAAAAGGAAGTCAATGATGGAGAAAAGACGGGAATTGCCCAAACAAGTCTCAGTTACCTGGAAACCTTCAATCAACTAAAAAATGTTTACTGCATCCAAAACCTGATTATTTTTCATTGCTCTATTCCTAAATCCTGGTGTTTTCTGTTGCTTCTATTTATAGTTATGCTGGGAGCACAAAACAGACAAAGTATCTTGAACAGCCTTGAATCACTGACACAGTCTGAAGCCTCACCTGTTACCCTACCCCATAAGTTTTACAAGAGGAAGTATTTCTGCCTGAAACATCCTTATTCTGGGTCCCT
Source organism: Calyptomena viridis (assembly GCA_013390005.1). NCBI lineage: Eukaryota > Metazoa > Chordata > Aves > Passeriformes > Eurylaimidae > Calyptomena > Calyptomena viridis. Next base: position 214,525 of record WEIV01008400.1, read on the forward strand.
CTCCTGGAGAGAAGTATCCTGTCCCTTCCCAGAGAAGTGAATCACAGCAAACAGTATATTTGTGAGCAAAAATGTGCTAAGTGCTGGCCTAATACTTTGGCATGGATGAGAGCTTTGTTTCCCAAAGCTAGCCCAGAGCAGTTGAAGATCTGACTCTTTCTCCTTGAGTGACTTCATATAATTTTCTTGGAATTAAATCTTTTGCATTTAGCATCGCTCCTTAGTGTCTTCCCTTTTACTCCCTGGTTTGCTCTTGACTTTATTTTAGATTCATTTTACCAATGGATTTTGACTTTATGAAGTTTATTTTGTCATAGCATAATGTCTTCTTTCTCCCAGGCTGCTTTCCAAACATCATTTGTTGAAATTGGCTCCTAAATTTTAATTAAAAGAACCTTTTTTTTGGCCCATAACTTAAAATGCTCTGATTTATTTCTTTCTTTTTTTTCTTGCCTAATTCAAGGCACCAAGCCAAACAAGAAACACTGAAAAGTGTCCAGACATATCCTTTTCTTTTTCCTTTTTCCTCTTCTCTTGAGTTCCTTCTCCAAGGGACAGAGCAGTGTCCCTGCTAAAGTCCGGTGACTTCTCATTGGAAGTACTCTCTACAGAATGAGTGATCTCATGGCAGGGCAGTGACATCAGTGAGAGTACATCAGCACATTAACTGAGTGACAACCTCAGCTTTTCTGTCCTGCTGCTGAGCTCCTGGACAGAAAGACAGGAGTGGGCATGCACTTTTGTTGGCTGAGTTGAAGTTGTGTTAAACATTTGGTCCCAATTACAGGAGATTAGACATTAGGATAAATTGTTTTCCTGATTTTTAAAATATCAGTAAGCACATTTATCTGAAAAAAAAAATGGACAAATAGCAACAAAATCACCTCTCATCCTCTGTCTATCCCTCTTTGTTAGGCACCTTTAGCTGTGTGAAAGAGATTCTACAAGGAGTATACAAACAGCTAAAAGATCAAAGCATATCCACACATAGGATAAATGGGGCTAAACGAGCTACCCAGTACAGGTCTCAACCCCCATACAGCACCCAACAGCCTTGCTTATGCACCATCTCAAGGGAGAAGAATTGGTCTCTGTAGCCCCAGGTTGCATCCTCAAAGGTGTTGAGTCTCCCTGTTTCCCCTTCCTTTTTACTTCTTGAATATTTTATATCTTTCCACAATGTTTTGTTTGTTTGTTTGTTTTTTCTAATGAACCCCTGAGCTGTTAGTGACTCCATCCCAACTGTTCTACCTCTGTTTGTCATGTCACCTTTGTGTCCTTTCTTGTCTCTTTTCTGGAGAAGTCTCATGGCTGATGATTGTCCAACACGTACAGCAGTCTGAGCTGTGGCTACACCATTGTGAGCTGAGCTCTGGGCCTTTGGACACAGGTGATTGGCCTTTGGGTGGGGTGAGGAGGTGGCAGCCAGGGTTTTAGACAAGAGGTTTAGGACCCCACTTTGTGGGCTGTAAACCTCTGTCTGCTTTGTGTGGCTGAGTCAAAGCCTGGATCTTCCATAAGAAAGCAATATTATGTATTTATTTTAGCAAATAACAGTTTACATCCTGGCATAAGGAGGGCAATAGAATCTGCTAACAAAATAGGTTTCAAAACATCCTCAATCCAAGTTTCATCTCACCCAAGCCTTCTTCTCTGTTTCTACAGTTTTATTATTTAACACAGAATGTCAGATTCCCTACTGTCATTGTAAACTTGAGTGATGCTGCAATGAAAAACAGTTTGGCCCAGTTTTTAGGGTATGAACACGGCTTAGCAGTCAATGGCAATTGTGCAAATATTAATGCTTTTAGGGATGAGCCACAACAACAGACGAGGGAAGCACCTGAAGTGGAGGAGAAGGATGGTTACATTGGTGGTATCACCGTGATTGACTGTGTGCAGTCCCACCAGATTTATCTCTGTATTTCAGTGACAAAGCTTTCCTAGTTCTCAAAGGTAGATAAGATTATCTACTATATCTATTATATCTATTATATCTTGACTTCCAAGCCATAAAGGCTGGGGTGCTGGTGTCTCAGGACACTGCCAAAATTGCATCTTCTGCCAACCCCACAAAAGCAGACCCAGACTGGAAAGGATTTAAAACCTTTAGAAATCTTGAATGCACTTGGTCCTACTAAACATTTTGGAGTACTAATAATGAAGGTACCTATTGAGGTACAATGTGGCACAATGTGATTTTAATTTTTAAGGAGCTTCAGAAAACACAACATAATAAATTACATACATAGTTTATATATACTGAATTGGGCCAGATCTCTGCAGCAAAAAAAGTATGTGATCAGATGCAGTATGACAATACCTGTACAGAACAGAAGTGAAATAAAGTTGCACACTTTAAATTCAGGGATTTCCATGTTTTGCAACCTCCTGCTTTTTCCATACCTTCCTAATACCCCTGCTTCCTAATATCTGCTAATAACCCTGAGGAGCCTGCTGTCTGCTCTAGCATTCATGATGACTCCTACCCAGCATAGATGTCTGTGTGACAGGGGCAGAGTCTTCAGTCTGTGAGGAATAGTGGCCTCTAAGGGTTTGGGCAGCAGAGTCATCTTTCTGACTGCTCCAGTGTAAGAATGGAAAGACCTGAGGGTGCCTCTCTTTTATTGTACAACCTTTCTCACACCCAGCTGCAGCTGCTGAAGACCTGAGTAGAAGGGAACCCTTTGTCTGCTTATAGAGAAGTAGGTGTGCCAGGATATGCCAATAAGAGTGCTATGGCTGTTCTAAAGCTGTCCACCAAGATTCATGGAGGTCCATGAGCAGGAATGACTCACACCTAACCACCGAACCTCAACATCGGACCTTGCAATTAATTCACTCCTTACCAATCTTACTGTGACATTATAACTCAGCATGCTGGAAATGCTAACTTGTGAGAGCCTATCAGTCACTATTCTGCCTGAAGGTCAGCAGATGTTAACTGAATTGTGCCCAGCATTCCCCTTCTCCATACAGTATTTATCCTAGGCCACAGGCCACAATGGCAAATATTTGCTATAGTGTTCACAGGAATTGTACAGCTATTTCTACATCCCTTTATGAGGAACACCTTTTTCCTCTAGGAGACTATTCCCTACCAGGTTTTGTCTAGGTCTTGATGGAACCAAAGAAAGAACTGGTAACAAAAGTACAATGTTTATATGAACACAATAATGTGCATTGAAAGGAATAATTCGAATTGCTGTAAAATTAAATGGGTTTAACAAAATGCCGTGAACGTGTACATGCATGCACACATATTCACACACATATGGACATATGTATAAAATCACAGAATCATTGGGGCTGGAAGAGACCTATGGAATTCATCTGGTCCAATCCCACTGCTCCCAGTAAGATTACCTACAACAGATTGCTCAGGACATTGTCCATCCAGGTTTTGAATATCTCCAAGGATGGAGACTCTACCATCTCTTTGAACAACCTCTTCATGTGTTCAACCACCTTCACAATAATAATAATAATAATAATAATAGTGATAATAATAATAATAGTAATAATAATAATAATAATGTTTAAATGAATTTTCTTGTATTTCAGATTGTGCCCACTGTCTTTTGAACTGTCACCAGGGATGACTGAAAAATCTGTCTCCGTCATCTTTACTGCCTCTTATCAGATATTTGCACATAATGAGAAGGTATTCCTGAGCTTTCTCTTTTCCAGGCTGAACAGTCCCAGATCTCTCAAACCCTTCTTGCACCAATCCTTTACTCATTTTCACGGTGCTTTACTGAACTCACTCTAGTATGTCCAGGCCTCTCTCACAGAGGAAAGCCCAGCACTACAGATGTGCTTCACCAGAGCTGAGTAGCGACAAAGGATCACCTTCTTTGATTTGGCAGTGATGTTCTTCCTGGTGCAGTCCAACCATCCGATTTATCAACCAGTCCTCTCAGTTTTATGCCATTTGCCAATTTGCTGAAGTTGTGCTCTGTCCCATTGTATGGATCATAAATGAAGATGTTAAACAATGTTGGCCCCAGTATGTGTCTGTGGAGTACAGAGGAAGTTATTGGTCTGCAGCTGGATTTCATGTTGCTGGTTGCAAGTCTCTGAACCCAGCAGTTCAGCCAGTTTTCAGTGCCCTTCACTGTTCATTTATCTAATTTATGCTTCATCAGTTTGTCAATGAGGATGTTATGTGAGACAGCATCAAAAGTCTTGCTAAAGCAAAAATAAACAACATCTACTGCTCTCCTCATAGACCCAGCATAGACCCTGTAGAAAGCTATCAGATTGGCCAAGCCTGATTTCCCCTTTGTAAATATATACCATCTACTCTTAATCACCTTATTGTCCTTGACATATATAAACACACACACACATATATATGTATATTCATATACACATATATATATTAAACAAAGTAATTCAAATTATTCCACACATATATGTGGTCCAAGCAATTAAAACGTGCATAGGCCTTAGGCATCATTGCAGACAATTCTTTAAGAAAATTTGTTTACCCTAAACTGCAAGGTAAAACAAAACCAACCAAAAAAACCCAGCAACAAAACAAACCAGATAACAAGGGCTTAGCATGAAGGGAAAAAAATGGACAAGCCAATGAATCTAGACAAATTTAAAGTAAAATCCAGAATGCCTCTCTCATCTAAAGGAGACACCACATGTGAACCATGAGCTGCATTCAAAGGTTAGTGCCAATAAAAGGATCCAGAGCCCGGAGATGCTAGTTCTGCTGGACAGGCTTTATTCTGGCATCACTGGTAACATCTTTGCACAAGCAACAGGCTTCCAGTGTGAGCTGCTATGTGCAATGTTACTAGTTTTTTCTTGGAGTGTATTGGCCTTGGTTACGAGATAATGAATTCTCTCGATGGTACCAGAAGACGATAGCAGTATGCCTCGCTCTGGTACAAGTGTGTGCACTGATTAATATTTGTGCATCTCTTTCAAAACTCTTTTCAAACTAGAAGGGTTATACAACTGCAAAATAGACCCGGATTTAATGTTTTGAGGTTCAGTCAAAAGATACTGTCATTCTTATTGTTGCAGTTCCTCAAAAGCTTGAAAGATTCCTTGACCCATTAAATTTCACAGAATTATTGATTTCTCCAGGATTTTTCACTGGCATCAGCTTCCAAACGCTCTCTGAGGTCTAAGGACCTGAGGGAATGGCCTGAAGTTGTGTCAGGAGAGGTTTAGGTTTTATATTAGAAAAAAGTTCTTCCTCAGATGATGGTTGGGCACTGGAACAGGTTCCCTGGAAGTGTTCACAGCACCAAGCCTGACAGAGTTCAAGAAGCATTTGAATGATACCCTCAGACATATGCTGTGAATCTTGGGGATGGTGCTGTGCAGGGCTAAGAGTTGGACTCGATGGTCCTTGTGGGTCCCTTCCAACTCAGCATGTTCTGTGATCCTATGAGAACACCTGAGCTGGTCGCTGTGCTCAGCTGCACGTCTGCTGACACCCTGGCTCCCAGTCTGCTTCACCTGCTGAAAACCCACTGTTTCCTCACTTCCAAATTGCGTGCAAAATGTCATCCATTTTAGTAATTCTTTCTTTATAGACCGTACAAGCATATGTACACTCCAAAGTTTCATGCCTCTCATTTACCATTATTGGTATCAGAGCAGGTGCTGGATTCTAGGAGTGTTCTGCTCTGTGTTCTGGTCTGACCTTAGACCAAAAAACTGCTCTAAATCAGGTTGCCAGTTTGTGGTGATGAAAGATGTCCAAGATCAAGCTGAGAAGTCAATCTGTAGGTCACCATCCAGGGATTGCCAGGCATCTCCTTGGGGATAGGGATGGGCTAAGGCCAGACCAGGACAAGGGCTCAGTTGAGCCCATGCCCAGGCAGGGCAAGACTATGGGAGCTGGAGATTGGCCCTGCCGCAGCATTTTTGGGGCAAGCACTGATAGTCCTGGAGAGCTGACATGGGGTCGTGGACCCTGGGCAGGGAGGGGGGAATCCCTGGAGAGGAGATCAAAGCCAGTCAGGGGCCTGACATACATGTCTCTAGACAATCCTACTTTGCTCTGTTTTTGCTTTCCAAAATACTGTGATAATCATTTTATGGTAATAATCTTAATTGAGCCAATTAGACAAAAATTAAAGGAGAACCTTAAATGAAAAGAGAAAATTATTTACCTTCTTCTCCTGCCTGAGGACTCCTACATGAACTAGTAAGTAAATATCTTTAAGTGTAGCCGACAGTATTTGCAATGTGTAGACATGAAGAATGCTGATGACTGCACAAACCATTCCATTTCCATTCAGTCTTTCTAAGTGAAGGAAATGCTGCAAGTGAACTATCTTTATTTTACAGACTTAGGCCTTGTCCTCATCAGAGACCAACAAAGAAATACATTGCCTTTCACCAACCCCGCAGTCTGCTTTTAAGGTGCAGGAGCAGAGCAGAGGTCTGCTCAACACTGGCACCGTGGGGCTCTACGAATCTGTTTTCATGTGCAAGAAGTGCTCATGGGGTAGGTTTTTCATCAGTTAGCCTGGCTGATTTGGTTGTTTTTTGCTCTGAGCTAAATCTGTGTCAAGGGGAAGTTTTGGCAGGATCAACTCATCTGCCTATGTCCTTTGGAAAGCTTTATTAAAGGCAAAAACATGGGAATGGGAATTAGGACTTCCATCTGGCTTCAGAGAACTCAGCATGAAAAGGTACATCGCCAAACTAACTCCTGTCTTAAAGTATTACAAAAGCGAAAACTGTTCTCTTTGTCAGTAAACAACTTAGGACTGAACCTGGGATGTCTACAGCATTATAACTAAAAAAATTGAAAATAATTCAGGTGGTCAAGAGGTAAAGGTGCTTTCTGCTTCCGTGCTATCACTCTGGACATGAATTATCAGGGATGGTGATAGATCCTCTTTTCCAGGGCACCTTATGGCAGAACTGCATATCAAATTGCAGGAGGGGTTCTTTTCTTTTATTTTCCCACCAGCATCTACATCTTATCTGTTAAACTAAATGACAATGGGAAATAGAATCATGAAATCATAGAATAATTTAAGTTGAAAAGGACCTCTAAGATCATTAAGCCCAACCATTAACCCAATATTGCCATGCTCACCACTAAACCATGTCCCTAAGTGTAGGAGGTACACATCTTTTAAATATCTACAGGGATAGTAACACCACCAGTTCCCTGAGCAGCCTGTTCCAACACTTGACAGGAAGAAATTGTCCCTAATATCCAATCTAAATCTGCCCTGGCACAACCTGAGACCATTTTCTTGCATCCTACTGCTTGTTACATGAAAGATCAACCCCCATCTCACTACAACCTCCCTCTCAGTAGTTGTGGAGAGTGATAAGGTTCTCCCTGAGCCTCCTTTTCTCTAGGATGAACAGTCCCAGCTCCAACAGCCTCTCATCATTAGACTTGTTTCTTAGTCTCTTCACCAGCTTTGTTGCCCTTTTTTGGACACGGTTCAGTAACAGTCAGAAATACTCTGAAAGGTACTGCTCTCTCCAAGTGGAAGCAGATTGTTCTGGTAATAGTTGAGTTTGAAAGGAGTACCACTTCCAGAGGTATTTATTTAGCACTGGTGAGGCTATACCTGTGTCCTGTTCCAGGCTCCCCACTTAAAGATGGTTGTGGACAAGGAGGACATTCCTAGATTCCAGAGCCTGCGCATGAAACTTTTGAGCCTACATACCCTTGTATGGTGTGTAAAGCAAGGCACAAATATAGCCAAAATAGATACCTTTTTGCATTCCTCATCATCACAGAGACAACTGACAATGGAGGAAAAATGTGCCTATAAACATAAAAATATAGACAGTTTTGTGCCATATAATGTTATCAAAGCAAGCAAAAAGAATTTGTTATTGTAGTATATGAAAAGTGAAGGTTTGAATCACATTCCTTTAAGTCATTTTTGTTTCAAGAAGATACCAATCATGCTTGTATGCTCTAAATGTAAAAGAGCAAAATAACTAAGATCTCTGTAGTTTCTGAAAACATAGTAACAAATACACAGAAGGTTTATTTAACTAGGGCAATGCTTCTCACAATGGAGATAGATGGGTCTCATCTAATCTGTAACACAGTATTAAGGACCCGGATACCCCAATCTAGCTTTACAGAACTCAAGGAACCCTAAAAAACCTTGGTGATGATCCGAGCATAGTTTGGGAGGTACATATGTAAGACAAGAGCTGTAGGAACACTGTTTTGAATTGAACATGGGCAGGCCACAGAAACCAAGTACAATAGCTCACACCCTCAAGGACATTTTTATATGCTGAAAGTCTCCTTTGCATATCACTGGAGTTTTCAAAATCACCACTCCTCTAAATCCATAGGCAGCAAAGGTTTGGAGGAGGCTCACAAAAACAGGCCTGAACCCTAACAATGCTCCAGAGCTCTCTGTCCTTGAAAATATTTGTGTTGAGTTTCTGTGGCCAGGTTTTGGAATCGGGGGTGAGGGGATCCTGTAGGAGTGACTTCTTTGAGAAGCTTTCAGAAGCCTCCCCCATGTCTGGCAGAGCCGATGCCAGCCAGCTCCAGAATGGATCCCCTCTGCTGGCCAAGACTGGGCCAATCAGATGTATTAGTAATGTCTCTGTGATAATATACTTGAGAAGGAGAAAAAATGTTATGGTGCAGATGAAAACTGCAGCCAGAGAAAAGCAGAGTGAGAACATGTGAACCATGCAGACACCAAGGTCAGTGGAGAAGGAGGGACACTGGAGCTCCAGGCACGGGAGTTGAGGTTCCCTTGCAGCCCATGGTGAAGACCATGGTGGAGGAGCTGTGCCCATGGAGGACCACACGGGTGCAGAAATCCGCCTGCAACCCATGAAGTAGATGAATGTTTCAGGTGGATGCTTGAAACAGGCTGTGACCCTGTAGGAGGCCCATGCTGGAGCAGGGTCCTGGCAGACACCCCATGGAAAAGTGGCCCATGTGGCAGCAGTTTGCAAAGAACTATTGTCCATGGGATGGATTCATGAAGTAGAAGTTTGTGAAGGACTGTCTCCAGTGGGAGGGACCCCACGGGAAGCAGGGGAAGGACTCCTCTCCCTGGCCAGCTGCAGAAATGACAACTGACCGTAACTCCCATTCCCATCTTCCTGTACCACTGGGAAGAAGGAGGTAGAACTTGGAAGAAGGGGGCTAGGGGGAAGGTGTCCTTAAGATTTATTTTTCTTCTCATTCTCAGGCTTTGATTCTGTCAGTAATAAATTTAATTAATATCCCCACACTGAGTTTATTTTGCCCCTGATGGTGATTGGTAAGGGATTTCTCCCAGTCCTTATCTAAAATCATTAATCATTCATTGTATTTCTCTCCTCTGTCCAGTTGTGGAGGGGAGTAAAAGAGCAGCTTTAGTGAGTAGCTGGCATCCAGTCAGGGTCAACCCCATTACAGTTTTCAAGACCCAGCTGGATAAAATCCTGTGCAGCTTAGTCTGACCTCAAACTGACCCTGCTGTGAGCAAGAGTTTGTACCAGAGACCTCCTGGGTCACCTTGCAACCTCAATTACTTTGTGATTCTGTGGTTACATGGGGTATGGGAGGCATAAGCTTCTAACTGGGCATCTGACTCTACTGTAGGATATTCAATAATACAGACTAAATACCACAACCTCTCCTTGGGGTTGTTACACTCTAGGTTCCTTACTATCTTGGTGGCCCCTTATTGGACCCTCTCAAATTTCTCCCCAAGTGTCTTGAAATGGGATAACTTAAATCTGAACACTGAGGATGAGGTTTCTGTTTTTCACAGTACATGAAAACCAACAAAAAGCACAAAACTAAACACAAGAGCAAACAGTTAGGGCTCCAGCTGAGGTGCCTGGAGTGCCCCAACAACAGCGTGTGTTCTGCTTAGTTTGTTTTAACATCTTTGACTACCTGGTGGTGTAGGAAGGAAATACCTTAATCACACATATGAAGGAGTCTGAACTGGAAGGGTTATACAGTCATAATAATAAATACATAAGAGAAACATAACTAAGTATTTTAGCAGGATTTCAGGAATACAAATAGGAATTAAGGTGAGACTCAACATAGAAAAATAAAAGCTAGACACAGAAAATCTCAGCTAAATAAAAGCATAGCAATTACTTTGGGGTGCTCAGTATCTAATGAAAAGATCTAATGTCCTAAGAGTATTAAAGTGACATGAGGATGGTTAGGATAGATTAGCTGAATTTTCTGAATTAGCTGAATTAGCTGAAATTTCTCCAGCCTGTATATTGCCGTGTTCCCTTTTTTCTCTTCATTTTATGTCTTCTTCCTGCATCCCCTCTCTAGTTGCTCTCTGTTGGAAAAAAAAGGAAGAAATATGCCTTAGCCAGTTAACATTGTACCTTTTGCAAAACTGCTGTGAGCCTTGGACTAGAAGAAGCTAAAAGCAGTGGCTAAGCAGTTCAAGACTTGACCTTTGCATGAGGTTCCAGTAGGGGGTACAAAACCTGCAAAACCAACAGCAAGATTTTAAAGAAACAGCATGAGAGAAGAAAGCTGTGTTATATTATGACTATCTTCTCTGCCCTTTCATGTATGTTTGTCTCCTTTGTCTTGAAGGAAGCAGGATATTACAGCAAAATCAGCAAATTTCAGTTAGGCTTTGCTCTTTTCTCCAAAAGGTCTAGAAATTCCTAGCCTTGGTGCTGTAAAAAAGACATCAAGAATATTTTTTCTCTACAAAACTTGCTTGAGCTGAAGGCAAAAAAGGAACATTGTTTGTAAAACAGCTCCATAAAACATTGAAGGCGTTAATCTCTTAATTCTTTTCTTCATCTGTATTAAAAGATTTGCAGTACTTCAGAAGTGTTCAAAGGCTGAGCTTTCTGTACTCAAACCCCAAGCTTTGTTTCACTGTTTCAGACATTACAATGACAGGGCTGCATTTGTACTTTGCCTCGTTATTCTCTTAAATATAAAACTAGCAAGATCTCTGCATGTAGTTTCTTACTCATTCATGAACATCTGCTACCAGGCAAAGGGGACAAAGAAAAGGGAGAAGGAATTTTCAACCTTTTGATACAGGTAAAAAAAACATCCAAAAAGTGTGGATGTTCCCATTAGGGTGTAAAATAAGACCCACTTTCATGTATATGAGGAGAAATTGTGAAGGCAAGGTGTTATGAAATGACAGGAAGTTGTAGGTGTCATCAGGCCTGAAAAGACCACCAATACAGTGATACCAGGGTGCTTTGTCCATGTTTGTCTGTCCACTCACTAGGCCAGTGAAAGTACTTGCCTACTGCCTCTCCAGTTGCAGCCCAACCATCACAGCATGGTCAGGACAGCAGGTCTGGGTGTCTGTATTACTCCAGCTACTGTCAGCAAACATGGGGCTGCCTGGCAAACCCCCCAGACGGCACCTATGGTGGGATCTGTACATCTTGTCACCTCTTTCATAGAATTATGGACTCATGGAATCATAGGGTCTTTTGGATTGCAAAGAACTGCTAATAGTCATAAAATCATGGAATGCTTTGGGTTGTAAGAGGTCTTAAAGATCACCTAGCTCCAACCTTTCTGCTATGAGCAGGGACACCTTGCTTAGATCCCCATCCAACCTGATCCTTCCTGGTTCTTGGCTCTGCTTTCACTGCTTGTATCTCTTTTCTCAGACTCCAGCCTTCCCCCCAGTAACACAACCTGTTTCTGAAGCCCTTTTCCTCCTTGGTGGCATTTCTGCCACATCAGTAACAAAACTTGGTATTTTTGACTCATTTATCTGGGTATTCTTGGCCTTGGGTGGCATTGCTGACATGGTCACCTATTGTCACAGCTTGCAGACATTTAATACAAGCATCAAAAACTAATAATAGGATAGAGGATNATCCTTCCTGGTTCTTGGCTCTGCTTTCACTGCTTGTATCTCTTTTCTCAGACTCCAGCCTTCCCCCCAGTAACACAACCTGTTTCTGAAGCCCTTTTCCTCCTTGGTGGCATTTCTGCCACATCAGTAACAAAACTTGGTATTTTTGACTCATTTATCTGGGTATTCTTGGCCTTGTGTGGCATTGCTGACATGATCACCTACTGTCACAGCTTGCAGATATATATATTATAAAACTAATAATAGGATAGAGGATAACTTATGACTAAAGATATTGGAAGGTTTTAGTGATATTAATAAGTTGAAACTTTTGGAACTGGCTTTATATCCAGAACATGTGAAACTTATTAAGTTAAATATGGTTGTGTCTGCATTTTACATTGGAAAGAACCCAAGCAGATAGTCTGAAAATGGTNTGTGGCATTGCTGACATGATCACCTACTGTCACAGCTTGCAGATATATATATTATAAAACTAATAATAGGATAGAGGATAACTTATGACTAAAGATATTGGAAGGTTTTAGTGATATCAATAAGTTGAAACTTTTGGAACTGGCTTTATATCTAGAACATGTAAAACTTATTAAGTTAAATATGGTTGTGTCTGCATTTTACATTGGAAAGAACCCAAGCAGATAGTCTGAAAATGGTATGAGAGTATGAGAGATGTCTGAAAAGAGCTGTGTTCCTGAAGGGAGGGGTAGCACCTGGACCCTAGCTTGAGTCTCCATCTCTTGTAGGACTCCCCCTTCTCTTGTAGAAGAGAACTTTCTTCCCAGACTTTCTTCCCAGTTATGCAGTAACTTGCAACGTAGTTTCTCCCTACTGATCTGAAGGAACACTTCTGCTCAGTCACCTAGACATGGGTTTGGGATGCTCAGCTGCAGTCCTCCCTCCTATAGACTATATGGAGTTTGGCACCTGCAGATCTGGGTAAAGAGCTGGCAGAAAATTCCCTTGGCTCAGAGCACACTTGTGCATGTGATGAGAAAAGGACAGAGGCTATTTGGAAAAAGGAGAGTTGGGAGCAGGTATGTGGCTTTCTCAGGAGTTCACAAGGTGTATCCACGGATTATGCATGCGACTATGCATTGACAACACAACTCATCTCCCAAGCCCCACAGTGTTGTGCACATCCTGCATCTGCTCAACATAGATCTAGACGTGTGACTGCCAGAACACCTTGGTGTGTGGCTCTTGAAAAACACATGGACCACGGACTTGGACACCCCGGATGTCACTGAAATCAGCAAGGCTCAACTAGAGGATTCCTCTTCAGCTTGTATCTGCAACCACTCTCATCTTATGTGCCTTTGTTTTTTGATATAACAGATACCAATGGCCTTACTGGAAATCCTGACTCTTGAGTCATTAAAAGCTAGAATAGAGAATGCACTTGAGACTAGATCTGGACAAATGCAATCTGAATGGCTGTGACTAAGAAAATCAAAACAAATGAATTTGCGAAATGCTTTTTCCTCAGGTATTCCAAATGTAATAGCTTCATGATTAAGTCTAAAAGTTCCCCAAGCAGATTAGTTAAAAAAAAAAAGAAAAAAAGAAAGAAGTTAACAAAGGAAATCTAAAATAAAATTAAACATTTCACTAAGGGGAAGACAAATAATTTGGTTAAATTCAAGATATTATTCACCTACATTAGTGTTTAATTTTAGTAAGGAAAGAAAGGAAGAAAAAAGAATCACTTGGATTTCATCCAAAACATGGCTAAATAGATGGCTTGAATAACACACTGTATGGGAAAACACATCAGAGAAGACCAGTTCTGCAGTACCAGTCTGGTCAGAAAGTGATGCTCAGGCCATGAACTGGGCCTAGAGACCAGATATGCATCCTTCTTTTCCAGGTCAATCAGTCTTTTAAGCCTGTTATACCTGGGAACACCAAATCTTGATACAGACCATAGGAAGAACTAACCTTAGTGATTAAATAACTCACCCATAGTAGGTGCCCATAACATATCCCTCAGTTGTCTGTATTTGATTCCAGAAACCCTATTATTGGGATTTTTCTATTTCTAACAATAGTACTGGAAAGAATGGAGAATAAAAAGAGGAAACAATACAGCACATTGCAGTGCATCAGAAAGAGGTTTTTCTTAAGCTAGAAGTGTATTCGTTTCCTTAAATACTTTTGCAATTGTCAGATTGCTATAATGCATAATACTCAGCTGAAATCCCAGTTTAATTACAACTTTTATGTCTAAATTTAATTCCTTTCCCATAAAATATTATGAGCCTATTGATTGTATTTAATATCGTACACCAATGCTATGCATATACCCTGAGCAACACTCACATGAAGCAGCACTGGGTTACACTTTCCAAGTGCTGCCACATCTCATGCAAAGAAAATGAGATTCCTGTCTTAATTTAATCTCAGTTAAGTTAATCTCAGTTCTATTTAATTAAAGTCTTAAGAATTGTTTTGTTTTTGAAAAAAATTGTTAAATACAGGTTTTCAGGTAAATCATTCAGTATGAGTTTGAATTTTGGGCAAGATATTCTAGGCTATGAATAAATTTCTAAGTGCTAGCAGGACCAGAATGTTAAAGAGCTGGGTGACAGGGATGACAAAGACCTTCCTTATTTCTCCATTAGAAGAGCTGTAAAAGGAAGGAGTTAGTGGTTCTTGTTCAGATATCTTTGCTATTCATCTTGTGTGCATGGGTTTTGGGTGGAAGACTAATGGAAAAACTATATGCTTCTTATTCCTCTTTCTCATTTTTTTTTTTCCTTTGCATTATTCCTGAATAATTTTCCTTCCTTTGGACTCGTTAAATGAGAATATTTGATCTAGCAAGCCAGTGGAGGACACTGATGTTGACAAGCTTTACAGAAATGACTCCTAACTGCAGACATCTCTGACTTTGGAGCATTCAACTTGAGAGACTTAGAGCAGCAAGATCTTCAGAGTGCTCTGGCTTTGAGAATCTGCTTCATTATCATACATTCAAGAGTGCTGCAGTGGGATGGCTAGCCATTGTGGAGGTGGTATCTGGGTGTCAAATGCCTCAGCAGATATTTTCAAGATGAGGTTTTCTAGCTTGATGTTTCAAGTGATAACTGATCACTCAATAAACCTGCTTTCAAGAACTCCTGATCTGCAGGTTGGAACACCTGGAAAAACAAATGCAGAGGATCAGTGGATAAATGCTCAGGAATGGAGGAAGTGGAGAAGAGGGACAAGATATTTCTAATCAAAAATATTTCACAAAATTAAAACCAAGGGCGCTATGTGTTTCTCTTTAATGACAGGAGCAGTGACACACAGAAAGTTATGAAAGTACGAAGTGGATTATGAAACTGTGGATTCACAAGGCTAAAAGAGAGATGCAAACTTAAAAGTCAGTGAGAAGTACAGTTAGAAGAAGTAGATACAGATAGTTCCCTGCTTTGGAGACAGTATTTGGCTTCCAGAGTGATGCTTACATCCACCTTGAGTGGACAAAGCATCCTAATCATTCCGTATCTGAGGAGGTGGAAGTAATTTCAAATCTGAACTTGAACTCCAGGACACACTCAGCATATCAGATCTGCAGCTCATGCATATTCCACTCAGTCTCTGGTGCTTCCAGCAGAGGTTTTGTTGCTAACAGCCCTTCTCAAACTGTTCTCTGCTTTTTCATTCTTTGTCTTCATTATTATTTGCTTTTCATCTCACTCCTTTACTTGACAATATATGAATGCTCTTTAAGTCCCTTCAGGAACACTATACTCAGCTGCTTGACCTATCAACCTGGCTTCCCATTTTCTGAATATGTCCTCTAGCTCTTGCCTGCCTTGAGAGACAGCCCATGTTACTGGATGTTAGGAACAGGCAAGACATGCTGTTTTGGCTACAGGTATCTGGAAAGACCACTGCTCTCAGCCAGTGTGGAACTGTTCATCAGCTCTCTCTGTGGAGGTTACAATTACCTTAGAGCAACATAACTGCATGCACAGTTATTTCCTCTGCTCACCCTGTCACAAAGATGAGTTTTATAAACGTGCACAGCAGTGTTTAAGGTAAATCAGGTTATTTTGACAGAAAACATCTCAGGAGCAGTGAAACAAGAAGACACTAACTGATCTGAGGGGATAGCAACCCCCTGTTGGGAGGCTGGGGAAGGCAATCCAGGGTAGCAGAGGATGGGCTAAGACAGTGTTGTAATGTGTGATTAGCATGTATTTCTCACTGTATATTATTGTTCTGGTACATGGTATATCCTGTTATGATGTCCCCTACCCCTCACCCCAGATGGTTTGTCCCTTCCCTCGTTCTCCCTTCCCATTGGCTGGAGCCCCTATAAGAACCAGGGGCTGGAAATGGGAAGGGCTCTTTCCCTGGTTATCCCACATAAGCTTGGACCCTCCAGGTGGCCTGTTGCCTCTGGAGTGAATAAACTTATATTATATGTAACCATGGAGAGCCGCCAGCACCTTCTTTGTCCTCCGTTTCCCTCAGCCACCCCCGGGGAGCGCAGGGGCACACTCACCCCTCGGCAAGCCCTGACAGGGGAAGGCTACAAGACAGGTCATGTATTCTACCTTGTGTAGTTTGCAACTACTCCTTATATTTGACTTTAAACACATGAAATAAGTACACATAGATCACTGCATGTCCAGTATTTTAAAATTATTTTTAAAATTTATTATCTTGCTTCTTTGCTCTCCTTATATTCTTGTAAGTAAAAAAGAGAAAGTATTTATTTTCTCTCTTTTTTATACATGTTTTAGACCTTAAAATTTTGAGACAAAATTTTTTTAGTTTGGCTTTGAAGAAGTCTTTCTGCAGCACCACTCCAAACTGTTTCAGGACCTGTAGACAATGCTGTACTTCAAATAATAAATGCCATCACCATCCTGAAATTTCTTATTTGCACTGAAGCATTCTTCAACACTCTAACAGTTTATTTAAATTTTAAGAGATTTTCTATATAGCACGTTCCAAGTAGCAGAATTAGAAATGCAAAAATGTGTTAAAAGGACCTGCTGAGCCCAAACTCTGTTTAAAATTGAACAATCATACAAGTGAGATTCACATTCAGTGGTCTTTAACTTTGACAAATTGTCTGTTGCCTGGAAGAGCTTCCACAGCATGAAAAACTTGCATTGCAGCTTAACAGTTAGGTTTATCCCCATGTAAGCCATCAAAGTCTTGTTATGCTGAGTAGTAAGGGTCAGAATTGGAAAACAAACAGAATAAAAGAGACTTATTAAATTATGAACCCCTCTTGGAAGAAAAAAAGAGGAAGCTTATTTTAAATATGTCATCCAGTTGGAAAACATTATGAATAAATAATATGGCAGCATTAGCTTCCTAGGAAGTACACTTACAAACAAAATCCCTTCAAATTCCAATTTTGCCTTTTGTTTTTAATGTTATTGTTATCTGAGCTTGATAATAATACATTTTATATCCTTCTGGCCTCGCATTTAGATTTAGTTCTCTGAGAATCTTCTAAAGTCACATCCAGAAAAAGCATTGCCAATCACAACGATAAATATAAAATCCCTTCACTTCTGAGGTGCATTCTATCTTTTTAAAAACTAATTTTTATTTCAACCTATGTACATGCAGCTATTTTCTTTTTGTTACTTCCTTGCCATCATGATATTCTTATGATATTCTGTTTCACCACCTGGCTGTATATTCTAGCTTTAGTTTTGTGTTAGGCCTATGACTTTATTTGGCTAATGGCTTGTGGAGCACCAGGCACTAATGCACTAGTGAAAACATTAAAATATTTCCAAATACTGACATAAAAATCTGTAAAAACATACTTAATGTTTTTAATGGCTAGGTACAACCCTAAAATATGTTTTGTATTAATTCATCAATACTGAATACCTTTGAGATTTCTAACCCTTTGTCAGAGTAATTGAATGTGGACAGCACACTCAAAATCTTTAGAAAAGTACTTTCCATACACACTTTCAATGCGAACACAACGCATGGAATGTGAGTAAATAAACCCATTTCTCCAGTGTTTTCAGCAGTGTTTTCATCAACATTCGAGCATTTGAAAAGTGGATTTTGTTGCTGTTTTTTTTTAATTTAAAAATTCTATTATTTTTCTAATTTTTTGACACTAAATTTTTTGTAGAAAACAAAAATGTGAGCTCGCGGTAGTTGTTACGTGCCATGACAGTGAGAGCTTGGTGCTGTGGAATGGTTTGTAGACCATATTAAGCAGAGGGTTTGTTTAATGATCATGAACAGAATTAATTACGGCATATAATAAATTATGTGCAAGACAAATTAAATGCTCGTGTACTACCATGATAGGAATGGTTTCTACTCTGTCAACTAGGAAGCTCTTGTAGCCACAGTGGGGAATACACAGTTAACACAACTGAGTAAACTGCATTTCCCACAGCTGAAAGGAGATGACTTCCACCGTTCTCCTTGGAGCAGGGACACAACATCCAAGGGGGTCACAGTGGTTCTAGCTGCTTTCACAGCATTTACCTATGGCCATGAAAGCCGCCTGGATCAGCAAGGGGCATATGCAAGTGTGCCTACTGATGTTCTCCTGCTGGACTGACATGGAAAGTACTTTGACTTGTCTGTCTGTCTTTTGGTGGAGTTTGAGGGACTCTCTGGATACCAATACATTCTCAGTACAGGGAAGAAAAATTCTAAACTGCTACGCCTGGCAGAGCCTCTGCACAGCCTCTGGAGTGCTATTCCACTTGCATGCCCATACTGCAGGTACAGGCTTCTGGTCAATCCTAATGATCACAGGAATACTAGAAAATGGATTCTGCAAAGTGGCATGAATGGACTCGGTTTTAGTGTCACCAGTAATTAATGTCATTCAAAGTAGTAAATGAAGCTACTAATTTCTTCTTTTCCCAGACCATAATCTTAAACCCATCACTAATGCAAGCTATGGACCAAAGAAGTAGGTGATAAATGCATGGAATATAGATATAGATATCTAGAGAGAGACTAGAAACCTGTAGCAATTTTTTTAACACCGAATTTTTCAGTCATGTGTTTACATTGCTGTTAGGACTATTTCTGATGTTTGCTCATATTCTGACCAGTTCAATTTGTTTCCATTTCAACTCATTAAGAGGTTCTTCAGCCCTGAGACAAATTTGATTGCTAAATGTGGTAAAATATATTGCAAAAAGAATCAATCTACTGAATCTGGACAAACAAATTCCTTCCTAGCAAACTGGCACATACTGATTTGAAAACCTATCCACCTCCTAAAAAGCCAGTCTGTTAATAGAGGGCAACAGGACATGTTTTGAGAGGATCAGATGACCATTGCATTTCCAGTCATATGTTATCATTCCTTACCAATATACAAACCTGGGGAAAAGGTTAAGTCTTTTGTTAAACTTGTTTAGGCACTTGTGGGGTGGAAGAAAAGGTCAAGGATCTTTCAATGATGAGTTGTTGTCAGACTCTAACATAGCTTCATTTCAAGAGTCTCAGGGGTAAAATTATGCCACAGATGCCAAGTGAGAATTTCTTACAGGCACAATGTAAGACTCAGCACCACAAAATACTCTGCAGAATAGCTGAGCATCCTGTTCTGAGTCTCCCAGAGAAGAGGCTGAAAATTTATTCTGTAAGCATTCTAAGGCACACTTGACAACCCGTGTGGTCTTTCCACATATCTCTCTCAAACGTTATTGCTTTTATCTTTAGTGGAACTGTAGGCATTGCTGTCAAATATTCCAATTACAAATGCAAGATTTTGATAATTCAATATGCATTTCTAAAAAGGTGTTGTCCTTTCAAGTTGCAGAATAGAAACGGGTTAGTGATCATTTCCCTGCTACCCAAACTTCTCTGGGAATATGTCCCTTGTGGCATCTCTTATATTCTGAGTCTTCAGAGGGATTTCATGGCCTGTGGGGCATGATTCTTTGCCATGACTCCCACAACTTTTCCATCTTGTCTCCTGTTAAATTTTCTTGGCTTTTTTCTTAGATTTTACCTCACTCACTGAGCACTACTTCTGGTATTAAAAGTGCTTGCAGCTGCTCTTTTCATGTTTGTGTTCCTATTCTTCACTGATCTGCTGCAATCTCTTCTGTGCTGCCAGTATGTAGGTCAGCATCACTTTTGCTCGAGCCGCTGTTAAGGAGTGACCTGGGCTTAAGCATGAGTTCTGCTGATGAACTGGTTGTCTCTTTTGCCAAAAATTATTCTGCCTCTTATTAATTCTTCTTTTAACATTCTGTATATGCAGTGTTCAGCAAAACTGTGATCTGCAGTAATAAAAGCTTCAGCTGTTCACCCTTGTTCTTGGCACCTCCCAGCAAATTTGGCCTTTTCAAGTATTGTATTTTGCTTGCCTGTAACATCGACTTCAAAAGTCTCTTTTTTGACTTCTTTTTTTTTTTTCATCTTGTTGTCTTTCTTCAGTTTGAGACAAGGGCAAGCAACAGCAGCAGGAATAGCCAGGACAAATACTAAGGCATCTACATGATATTCTTATGCCTTTCTGAATGAACTCCTGAACTTTTCAGCTTCAACAGTGCCTAAGTTGCCAGAATCAATATTCTGCTTGTTCCTTTGTCTGCCCAGGAACCCGAAGGAAAAGCATCTGAACGAGCAGCAGTAAGGCTGAAAGATAAAGCAGTAATGAGCTGAGAGATGGTGGCATGGGAATAGGTGATTGCTTCTAATGATCTATCTGTGTGGCACAGATAGAATGCTCCCCCACGATAGTTGTGGTAGACTACAAAGAGAGTTAAACAGCTCTGTGAAATTGAGCTGTGTGTCAGTCCCTGCTGATACATTCCCTTTTCACCAACACCTTTTGCCTTTTCTCCATTTTCTTCCCTTGCAAGAAATCTGTTAATGGCAGCTACAAAAGACAGACACCTAAATGTGTATTTTATGATGTAAGTTTTCCATGGCTTCACACTACAGCAGTATTTTTTACTACCGTAAGCATTACTATTTTTAGCTATATATTACCTACTAAGCAATGTTGAAACTGAAGAAAACGCTTCTTTTTGCTTTTGGTTGTTTGCTTGTGGGGTTTTTTTGTGAAAAGAAATTGCATCCCATTTGATTAGAACCACAGGAAAAGAAAGCAAACTGTGAGTGTTGTGTGTAAGAATGGCTCACAATATTCAGCTGTGTGTTTTCTAACATCTTTCAGTCAGGTGTTAGAGGCACTAAGAAATTCAACCTTATAACATAGCTGCAAGAAAGGATTTTTTTTAAGAATACTCAATACTTGTACTGCTGATGTTTTATAAAGGTGATAGCATCATAATTTTTATGGTAAATAATAATACCAGCTATCATCAATATCAGAAACACAATAAATCAAAACTGACTTATCTAAAAATGGAATTTCCCAGAGGATATGTAATTTCAACACAGCAGCCTTGACTGAAGAGGATTGTCTTGATTTTTCTGCCATAATCCTCAGGTGTACAATATTTTCTACAACCTTCTGCTTGATAAGAATATGCATAGCCTTCCATCAGCCACTCTGTCTTTACTTTCTATTAATTTTTCATATTGCGTGTCTGAAGTTGATAGTAACTTCTGCATTCATTTCAGTGATCAGAAGCAATGATTAGTTAAAGACAGAGCATCACATTCTCTGATGTGTTCCTGTCAGGAACAAGGAGACAGCTCAAGCATCATGAACACATAAAAACCTATGTGGTGGGTTCATTTCTGTCTTTTCCTCTCTTTTGTGTACAGTATAGCTCTCAGGGTGACTTCCATGTATATTTAGCATGAAGAGTGTGGTAGGCTGTTTCTTCTGATATAATGAAATTCAAAGAGCTAAGGCTGGAACACTGCACTTGAGAGCCTAACATTAAATAAACATGGCCTCTGGATAAATAGTTGGTACTTCAGAGAATGAGGCCATCTACTTAAGTGCTAAGTGAGAATTTGCATGTCTCTTTCTATAAACAGCAAGTCTTGAACATTTTAACCCAAGTACATAAGTCCTCAGATAATTAAACTGGACAGTGAATCTGTGCTTCGCTGTTACAAAAACAAGGGCAACTGAAAACCATGACAGTGATTTGTCATGGGATAAATCTGATATGTATCTTCAGATGACTGGTCTGTCTTCAAAATGCTGGGGGAGTAGTCAAGATTTTCCAAGATTTCCTAAGCCCATCTTAGGTTTCAGTTAGAAAGATGTATGAAGATGTAAAATTTCAAGCCAAATGTTTTATAAAAATGTAGCTTTGGATGAAGCAAAACAATTTATTTTGATAAGATTAAGAATTAATAATTTCCATTTTGATTGTAATATGTGCATAAAATAGAATACAAAACAATACTTTAAGCCATTTGTAAATCAGGAAATTAATTTGAAAACAACCTGTTTCTGCAGAGAATTTTTACATTATTTGTCAGAATTTTCCATGAAAATATCCATCAAAAAAACCAGTTGACCACAACTACATGAGATTCCATGCCGAACAGGAAACCGAAACCTTCATGTCAAAAACATGTGAAGAGTCTTGTATCTTCCACGGTGCTACTGAGTGTATATACTCTAAACTATAGTCATGATCCAGCAAGGTCTTTCACCTTGTTGTTGTGGTTGAAAGCAATTCAGAGTAGTCCAGATACAGAAAAATTTTCTTACTTCTGCTCCTTAAAACCAAACACAATGATAACTTGAAGAGTTAAGCTGGAAATTAAAAGTGATAGTAGTTGTATAGGTCTGAAATTAATTATTGCAAAAAGTTTCATTAAACATAGCCCAAAGTATATTTTAATTGGATTCTAATGTTTTCTTTTTTTAACAAGACAGCTGGAGTTCCATCTGGCCTGATTTCTCACAACATAATCTATTTTGTACTGTAATACTTCCAATGTTGTTATTACTATTGTTGGTTGTAAAAAAACCAGCAATGTTTCAGTCTGGACAATTTCATCTGGTCTTCAAACATAGCTGACTCAACTTTCAGTATGTTGTTGCTCAGCATATTAAAAAATATGTGCCACTGAAAAGAAAAAGAAATAGCCAGAGAAAAATATATAATTGTCTGGTATTTGAGTATATCCCTTAAAAACAGGCAATTCAAATGCATAAAGCATTCTCTAAAAATAGAAAGAAATTCCATTGAAATGCACTATCTGTTTCCTTTAAGGTAAAGATCCAAATTCACTGCTTATGATAGATACTATTTTCCACAAGGAACAACTGCATTTAGATCATTAGAAAGATGAAGTATTGAACATAAAAATGTTGAATGTGTTCCCTATTCTAGCTGTCTCATGCTAGCCTTGCACACTGGCACCAAAACAATTCCCTCCACCATAGCCAGGGTAGTAAAGGTATTTAGGATCACTGCTTTGTCTGAGAGCCGTGACATGCAGAAATTCTCCAGTCTCAGGAAACCATCAGTCCAAAGGACAGAAGGAAGCTTAGTGCCCTGGAAATTATTTCCTCTCTCTGTTTAATCTACAAATAATGCATGGTTTTTTCCACAGCACAATGAAGTACAGGAAGACAAAATCACATCCATGAAAACTTAGGCCTAGCTGGCAGAAAATGGTATGTAACAGGAGCGTTTGAGAGCTCTAAGGGTAGATAATGCTGATGACAGACTAAAGATGTGAAGGGAGTGAAGTGGTCTGGCCCAGCCAGAACATGCATCACTTGCAAGCTGCAGTAGTTCCTAATGCAAAACATGCACAGGTGTCAAGTCTCCCTATTTTGACCACAGTGAAACTGTTAAGACCATGTAACAGGATCTTTTTGTCATAATCAAACACAGAGAATAATTTTTCAAAGTGCAACTGTGCTGTGCATTTATGTTTTGTATCTAGAAAATGAAGACTACAGAAAATAAAAAAGAATGTTGGACTGTTTGCTCCATGCACTTCTGAAATCATCTCCAACATTAGGTATATGGGCCAAATCAGAAAGTAAAGCTGCAGGGAACAGAATGCTTACTCGTGCTTCATTGGGGCTGCATCTTTCCAGTGATACAGCAGCTGGTCTTCAGGGAAGGGAGGTCAGTGTCAACCCCTCTGTGTTTAACTGAGGGTCAGAATCTGTCCCACTCCCTGTGATTCAACTTGGCCAGTTATTTATTACCCATTTCAGTAGCAAATGGGTCCATAGATAAATGTTCATATAACCTTTTTTCACATAATATTTACAAGGGAATTTCTGCAGAGTTGAGCACTGGACCTTAACCTGTGTACTGTGCTTTAAGAGGATGGATGAGCAGTGAAGTAAGTTGTTTTCTTCATCCCTTTGGTAGCTTCATTTAAAAGAATAGAAATGGGACTGTCCATACCAAATTAATGTGTGCAGGATTACACACCCAGATATTACTGTATCCACAACACCATCAACCACGATGGCGTTAAAAAAAAAAATGCCAGCCTGGTATTTAGATTTATTAATTTTCTTGCACAAGGTAACTCACTTTGGGACAAAGTTTATATATTTTCCAGATTTATGTGTTCAAGATTTTGTGTGTGCTTTGGGGGGGTTTTATTATTATCTTTAGGAATAGGTCTGTTTCCACTTAGGAAAAAACCAGACATTTGGTGAATAGGCCAACCAGTCAAACCAGGGAGAAGAAAGGATTTTCCAGCTCATGGGATTCTTCTCCCATTTGTAGAAGTTTCACATTCATGTTACTGTTTTGATTTCAGTGATTGAACATTGCAATGAAAGGAGCAGTGTTCCAAACCCAGGAGACCAGGATTTCCAATCAGAGCAACTGGAACCGGAGCCCAGAATGCAAACATTCATGATGATCTGTTTGCAGAGCAGCTACAGACCCAGATAGATTCTAAATGAACAATAAATCAGAATCAGTATATTTAACAAATTTATGCCATTTGTAGACTAGGTTCTTCAACTGAATTAAGAGATTAAGGGACAGATTCAGGCTGGTGTAAACTGCTATAGTAGAGTGCTTTCTGCAAATACTTGAGTTTCTGAACGTATAATCCTCTGTGAAGTACTGCCTGACTGCAGTCCTCACCACAGGGGCTAATACGCTCTAGCCTGTAATTACTGAGAGCTTTCTCTTCAGTTTGGAAGTATTCTGTTGAAGAGGAAAACATTTAATCCTGCTTAGTGTCCTGTTGGTCAGGTTATCATGAGTGTGCATATGGTGCAATCTGGCAAGGCAGCATTGTGCCTTTCTGGGAAACTGCTTGTGCTTTGCATGGAAGGTCCAATTATGGAATATATGTGGGTTTAGCTTCAGCAGGGTTGTTTTCCTATGTGAAGGTGTTGGTGTTTCCAGAATCTGGAACACACTGTCCCTCTCTTCCCTGGGATCAATAACTAGGTCATTTAAAGCAAACAGAATTATTTTGCATTATGCCGAATGAGGAGGAAATGGATCTCAAGAATGTAATGGTTTAAACTGAATGAGAGTAGGCTTAGATTAGGTATTAGGAAGAAATTCTTGATTGCAAGGGTAGTGAGGCACTGGAATGGGTTGCCCAGAGAAGCTGCGGATGCTCCATCCCTGGAAGTGTTCAACGACAGGTTCGATGGGACTCTGAGCAACCTGGTCTGGTGAAAGGTGTCCCTGTCCATGGCAGGGGGTTTGGAATAAGATGATTATTCCAACCCAAGCCATTCTATGATTCTATGATTCTATGGTTCTGTGATAACATAGGAATCCTTCTGTGTCAGACTCAAAGGTTCACGCAGCCTATTATTCTGTCCTTGACAACAACAAGTGACAAAGAAAGGATATAAGAAATGATGTTGGTACAGAGTGACATGACTTTGGTCTGATCCCCCAAGAGCCAAGACTTCCTAATAGCATAGAATGGAATTTCAGTTATTTCAAAGGAAGTTTTATTTCTATAATTTAGTATAAAAATTGAATTCAGATCTTAAACCTGTACATTTATACATGACTGATTTATTTCCACTTGGTAAAATACCTGAGGGGAAAAGGGAAAACAGGCTAGCTGCGCTCTTTGTTTTCATCTAATTAAGTTCTGTAAACATTTTTTACCCCTTTTAATTATTGTTCCGTGTCCTTATTAACTACCAGCTTTGGATGTAGGACTTTTAAAGAGCAGATTTCTCTCAGCACAGAGAGATTCAGCTGCTCACACAGCTTGAATTCAAATTAGAGATGCACTTTTCTTTTGGTTTTGGGATCCGATCAGAATTGCAACCAGCACCAGAAAGTAATCAAGTCCCTAGATACTTCCCCAAAGGTGCCTCAGGAGACCATACAATGTGGCTGATTAGCCAGACAGCTCACTGGAAACCTCTGTGCGTGAACCTTAGGATCAAATGGCAGTAGAGTCACCTACTAGCAAACCTGGGAAGAGCACTGGGGGCCAGCAGCAGCTTCCTGAGAGAAGCTCCTTGAGTCTAACACTTCGAATATTCTCCCACAGCAATCAAAACACCAGGAGGAGACAAAAGGGATTCCTCTTTTACTATGGTACTCATCAGAGTTTATTTCTTCTGGTGCCGACTGAGGTGGCAACTCTCTGTTAGTGGAACTAGGAGCATAAAAAACTTAGAGACTCTTTATGTGAAAAGCAAGATTTTGTTTTTTGTTCAAATGGTTTGTTCCTCTCTGCTTCTGCACTCTTTTCAGTGTCTTTCTTCTGCTTGTTTTAGCAGTGATTATTTAAAGACTGTGCAACAATGACCACTCAGTTGCAATCAGATATTCGGGTTCCTTTTTACTTAGTTGTTGGTTATAAAACCAAGAAAACTTTCAAATCAAAACCTATGTGTTGGCTTCACAGTCTTTGTTCTATATCTCCTTTGAGGTTCAGGGACTATTTCTAGGGAGTCTAGGAAAAGAGCTAATAAAAGGCAGCCTATCTTCAGCTCACGTAGTCCTTGAACAGGTCCTCACATTTCCCAGGAAATTGTTCTTTGGTGAACAAATCAGAAAGGTTTAAATTACTGGTTTACTCTACAACCATGTGATAGGGAATGTTAAGAAGAAAGAAAAATTATATAAGACTCTCTACTCCTTGATTATAGGGAAACTGTAACACACACTGCACCATAAAGGAATCACCACTGTCACATGAGTGACATGAGTGAGATCAATGCCCAGACTCGCAGACAGGAGCTGCCTTCCATTCACCAGCCCTCCAGACTTTGAAGAAGGCAGGTTCACTATATTTTTTCACACCTGCCCCTTTGGGAGAAGATAATGACACCATGAGATCTTGACACCAGTGTTTTCACTCAGCCTCTGCCGTGCCAGAGAGCAGAGGCCTGCTCTCAGCCCTAACATACCATTGACTTAAGTCTTAGTACGGGAACCTCTTCCAATCCCACCTCCCCTTCCTCAGTTCTCCCTCTCTTGGTTCATCTGTTTCTTCCCGCTAGTTCATTCTTTTTATTCCCTCTCACTCTTGCTGACAGACAATTTATCTCCTTCACTTTTCTAGACAGTTTAAATATGTCTTGGTATTAAAGGTGTGATTTATAAGAGCAAACTGTCAATTCTTCATCAAAAATGCAAATTAGTCAAGTTTTTTAAGCTGCTCAATAAACTAATGGTTCAACACAATTTGACATTTCTCAGAGAAAACTTGGCATTGCTGAATTGAAGTATTGCATTCACATATTTTGATTCAGGATATTTCTCTAAGGTATGAACAGTGTGCAGACCTTCACAAAAAAGATGAAATAATGGAGTAAAATGAATAGAGAGTTGGTTGTTTTGGTTTTTTTTTTCATATAGCATGCTATAGTCCAGCTTTTACTAACTTGCTTTGTATCTGTGACTGAATACTGTGGAGCTTTTGATCATTTCACCAAGGTGTAATGATTTTCATAGCCATGACAACTATATGTTACATGCAAAATTCACAATTAACTGACATTATAACACAGAGATAGGTCTTGTTGTCTTTTATTTAAACTCTTTGTTATCCTCTTCCTCAGAAGTCAAAAAAAATAAGGATTAGACAGAATTAAAACTTGGAGGCAATTAGGGTTCCAACTTATTACAATACCCAAGCTATACTGTTCAAGAATAATTTACAGATCCCAGACAACAATTATTAAAATGGTAGAAACTTTCTCGGCAAATATTTTCCAAGCTTGCTGTTGACTGATTCTTCCTTCCAAATGCAGAGCAGAAATTCAAATACAATTGTTGCTATCAGTTTCCTTGCACTTTTAGACAAAAATAAATTCCAGGCTGTTTCTAATTGCCAGAGGGATGAATTAGTCTTTTGCAGTAGAAAAATGACTAAAGAAGTCTTTAAATTACTAAATAAATGAATGTCATTGTATAATTTGCTAGATACAAATAGAGAATTTAGCAATATCCAATAGCTCAGAAACTTATATTTCACATTTACTATGGAGAAATAGTAATACCTCTATATTTAGTTTGCAGCTACAGTACTCACAGTAAATCTGATTTTGGTTTTCTTTGCAATACGAAGAAATATAAAGGAATATTCTTGTGACTTGCCATTTCTGGAGTCATAGACATACTATGTGCCTGCAGGAGTAGCATGGCACTTGACCAGGAGTCCTGCTTCTCATGTGGTGGCAAATCTTTTCTTAGAGACTGAAAGCAGTAGGTGATGATCTCAGGAATCTGAAGGAAAATCTGCAAATCACTTTGCATTATATTCAAAATACTTATTTTTGTGACATTAATGGGATTTCCTTAATGCTTTCATGCAATCATATTTTCCTGTAGCTATATTTCCCTGTGTTTCCTCTCTACAAGGGGATGAAGCACTTCTGAATTTTTCTATATAGACTGGTTTCAGGGATAATCCTAAACTATATCAGGAAATGAAGCTGGTTCCATTCCTAGCTGCACACCTCTCATATAAACACGTTCCAAATTATAAATTTAAAACAAACCATAAGTCTTTGTAGGTTAAAAAATGAGCTCAGCCTTTTGCTGTAAAGTTAACCCACCCATTACTTCGGCTTTGCTGACTTTGCAGATGATGAAGAACGGGAGTAGAAACATATTTAGGGATTGAGGAAATCTCTGGTTTGCTATTGAGCTCTAAAAGAGGAGAAAGGTCTCCCCTGCTTCAGGAAACACTGGATATCTGAGTCAGTGATAGAAATGTACTGGGAAAGGATCATCTTTAAAACAGAATCCCTAATTCTGACTTGAATCACCTCACTTTCAACTGTGACTCCAGCCCCTAGGAAATTGATCCTAAGGCTGTGTGTTCCCCATCTAGCTCTTTCAAAAACATGCTTCTCGCTTCAGTGAGAAAGCAGTCTGAGAAATTATCCCAGCACAGATTTTTCTAAAGAATCTTGGTATTGTCTGAGAATTTTTTTCAGTGGTTACTGCTGAAAAAACCAGACACTATGAATAAAACCACTAAAACAGCTTGGGTCATATTTGGAAGCATCTGTGAAATGCCTTTTTTAGATAGGTGTTAATCAATTGTCATAACCAATAGCAATAAAGATATGTGGAAGTAATTGTAAAGTTTGGATTTCATTTTGTGTTCCTTTCAATATTCCTGTATTTATTTCTAAATGGCAGGGAGGTTCTTAATGCTTTCTGTATTCTGCCAAAAAGACAGGAAACCTCATTCAACCCTATTTGAAGACTCAATTACCTGACATGCCATGAATGGTCATCCATGGAACATAATTGAATTTATTCTATTTCTTATCTTTTTTCTCAGAAGCAGCTGTTGCTATAGAAAGAAATGCAATGTCATTAGCTCTATATAGATTACTCTGGAGGTAGGCAAGACAGCAGAGTGAAGAGATTTCTGAAGTTTTCAGGAGATTTATTTTGAAATCAATGTATCTTCTACATCTATGTATTTGGATTTAATCCTACTAAGCAATTACTTGGAGTTAAATTTTTCAAGATGTTTAACATCTAAAACTCAGAGAGAAGTTCTTACTGTAATTTCTTTGATTCCAATATACAAATTTCATGTTCTTCACGTTTACAGTGATACTTAAAAAGACCTACATGCTCTTAAAAATGCACAGAGTGCCTATCTGCAGTTCTAGATTCTTACACACTTCGGAGAACTTCTCCCT
This sequence comes from Calyptomena viridis, assembly GCA_013390005.1. Taxonomy (NCBI): domain Eukaryota; kingdom Metazoa; phylum Chordata; class Aves; order Passeriformes; family Eurylaimidae; genus Calyptomena; species Calyptomena viridis. The sequence continues at coordinate 244,324 of WEIV01008400.1, forward strand.
TATGCAGTAATATTCAACAGCCATGGAAATAGTTGCATGAAAGATCCTGTCCTCCACAAAGACATGAACTGGCAAGTCAATAGGCAGTCCCACCAATAAGATTGATGATTAACACCCTAGGGATGAATTCTCCTGCTGGCCTTTCTCTGCTGAGCTTAACAGATCACAGCATTTCTGCAATGAGAATTACTGAAGCTGAAAAAATATTAAAGAATTACTTGTTTAATTCTCTGAAAAAAAAAAACACAAACCAACTCAAAATCTTTTCTGATCTCTTGAAATATCTTAGACTAAAGAAATATGTTGGAGAGAAAAGGAGGTGGTGTTAGGCAGTTTTGAAAGAATAAGAAGTTTAATAATGCCTGAATTTTTCTAGTCTCATTTCCACTGGATGTTGATGTGACACCTGCACTCAATAAATAATAAATTCTGCTACTGCTGCTTCTGAGAGACCTGGTTTCTCTGTCATGTAGCATGATCTTTATCGTGGTCTGCTTATGGGGGAAAGAACACAGAGATTGAAAACCTCTTCAAGCTACCCTAGAGGACTGACTCATCAGCAATGTGGATCTGCCAGAATTTGGATTCTGATGGGCAACTCTGCATCACTCTCCTGCCATTGAATGTAGGTGCCTATTGGCTGTCGTAGGATTCATTGTTCAGCATCTGCTCTGGTTAGTGTCCTGTGTCTGTTCCTGGCACCAGCAACACATCTACTGCCAAAGCATGTGAATTCCAAGAACAGCTGGAGAAGAGCAGGCAGTGAGGAGGAGCTGCTGCACCGTGCTGTTCTCTATGCAGTTCCCTAACATCCCAGAGTCTGTAATTCTGAGAAGCAGGAGCTGAAGAGATGATACAGAGCACACTGGTGTTTAACTGGAGCGAGCAGGTGGATAGGGAAATAACAATGCGGAAGGAGGAGGCTTCATTAAGAATCTCCTAAGCAGTTGCTCCAGTCAAGAAAGAAAGCAACAACTTGACAAGAAACTTGACTTGTGCCAGCTTATGTGATCAAAGGTTGATATTCAGCACCTTGGGACTTAATTCCAGTAAATTTGAGATATGGTCTATATAGTGAAAAAAAAACCAAAACAAAACAAAAAAGAAGGCCAGGACAGATTCCTGTCCCTAATGCAAGACAGTCTCAGTACCACAACCACGACAAGAAAATTTGCTTTTGCATGTTAAGTTAGTCAGTGCTCTCAGCTGGCTGCAGGTATTGCAGTGTTTTGTGATTTGAGGGAAGCACAAACAATATTGTTCCCTATAAGGGTCTAATTCAAAGAATTAACGGTGAGATAAAGGAACCTGAAGAGAGGAAGAGGAAATGGAGAGAAGGAAGGGACAAAGCCTTTGACTTTGTATCTTTGACCTCAGCTCTCCCATCTGAAGTAAATAATCTGTACAAATCTACTTGGGCCAGCCTTAGTAACCTTGCTGTCTTAAAACTGCTTGCTGTGGAGGTGGTGTGTTACTGCTCACTGATTCATCCTGTACCCAGTTCAGTCCACACTTCATTTTGATTTACTGGTATGCAATCAGCTTGAACAATCCAAGCAGCTGAATTCGGAAACAAATAATATTAATAAAAAGTAGACATCTCCTTTGATTTCCAAGTCTCTTGGCACTCTGTTTTTAACAGAGGAATGCTACCACTGGGCTGTGTTTCATAGCCTGAATGGATTTTTCCCTCTGAATTTGCTCCATCCCTTTTGTAATTCATTGCAGTCATGAGTTTCACAGCTGAATTAGGTACTATGTAAAAAACATTCCATTTTTGTTTAGTTGTTCTTGTTTGCTGCCTGTGCAATATTATTGTCTGCTTGCTAGATCTTGAATTATGCGTTAAGACTTCTAAGGAGGCCCACTGAGATGAAAGTTACACCAGAATTGAAGGACAGAACCTTCTTTCTGTTGCCAGTGGTTTCTTCCCATTGAATAATGACCTTCTCACTTAGACTGGGGAGTTGACAGGTTGTAGAAAGTTGTAGTGATGGAGAAATATCAGGAATATAAGTTTGAGTTTATGGGTTAAAATTAAGCAAGAAGCAAAATTTTATCAAAAGTGCAAATGCTGACTTACAAATCCAGTTCTTGTAATGGTACAGGGAATCACTGCCTAATGATTTTTCTCTTTTTACAATCTGCACATTAAGCCAAATTTCTACAACCCCAAGTCCTGTAATTGTTTTCACTTAGTTCTGGAAAAGAAGACAGGTGAGAACTGAATCTATGAGAGAGCACTAACCTTTAAACATCTGCTATCAATAGCAGATATAGGCTGACTCATGTTATTATGAAAATATATAGATGATACATTTCTGGAAATAGTACTGTATTTATTAACAGCTCTGGGAGTTTATGGCATGATTAAATCTAGTGATTAAATTTTCTAATGCAAAACCTGCTGTTAGGAATGGCTGAGCATATATTATACATACGCATATATTCTGAAACATAGCTACCAGTTTCTCCCATGACATTCAACACAAGAGATTTCTATTTTAAGTATGCAATTTGTAATTTAAAGACAAAGCAGGGGCATCATCTATTACTGTTGAATTTGATGGTTTGTCATGGTTTTAAGATAAATAAGGAAACAATACACAAATAAAGCTAAGTGTAAATGAAACAGCTGAGCAGTGCTCAAGGGCTGCAAGTTGTCAAATCTGCCCCAGCATTATTGCAAGTATCACTGCAAGTTTCTATATGTTTTGAACAAAAAGAAGGATGAGAAACTGATTAGAGAAGGCATCTGAAAAAACAGGAAGATATTAAGCAAACAAGACTTTAGAAAGAAAATCAGGAAAAGATTCCTAATGATGAAATCCTCTCAAATGAAGAATAATTTCCCACACAAAAATCTGTAATCTCTCTTGTTGAAATGATTTGAAAGTAAAGTTGAATAAACTACAGGCAGTTTTGTGTAAGGACATAACTGGTCTTCGACATGGTATTTCATTATTATGTATTATTGTTTCCATCATTCTATGCTCTACAATTACTGTCTATAGCCAAACAGAAATCAACCTTGCAAAAAAGAAAGAAACCAGTGCAAGCATAAACAATCAGCTCTTTCCCTAATGGTTTGTCTCCTCTACAGTATATTTATTTTTAATAGTTTAGTGACAGAAGCCCAGCGGCTGAAGTTCTCCATCTTTCACAAGCTAAGAATTGTGCACTCAATTAGAAGCTGGAAAACTCCCAAGAGGACAATGGGAACATGTTTCACCTCAGTTTAAACAGACTGTTCCCAGGCAGCATGTCCTTCTGTTCATGGTGGGATCCAGCAGACCGCAGCTCCAGTCCCTGCCCTCCTATTCCCTAATCCCCAGCCGCATTTGGATTAGTGAGCACCCGATCATGAGCCAGCAGTGTTCCCAGGAAGTCAACAAGGCCAATGGCATCCTGGCCTGTATCAGCAATAGTGTGGCCAGTGGGACCAAGGCAGTGATTGTCCCTCTGTACTTGTCACTGGTGAGGCCACACCTCAAATCCTATGTTCAGTTTTGGGCCCCTCACTGCAGGAAAGACACTGAGGTGCTAGAATGTGTCCAGAGAAGGGCAACAGAGCTGGGGAAAGGTTTGGAGCACAGGAAGGCTCAGGAAAACCTGATTGCTCTCCACAACTATCTGAAAAGAAATTGTAGTGAGGTGGGAATCAGTCTCTTCTCCCACATAATTAATGACAGAACAAGAGGAAATGGCTTCGGGTTCTGTCAGGGGAGGTATAGATGGGATATTAAGAAATAATTCTTGACTGAAAGACTTGTTGTCACACACTGGAAGAGGCTGCCCAGGGAACAGGTGAAGTCAGGATCGCTGAAGGCATTTAAAAGATGTGTAGATGTGGCACTCAGGGACATGGTTTAATGATGGACTGGGCAGTGCTCAGTTAATGGTCAAAGTTGATGATTATAGAGGTCTTTTACAACCTTAACAATTCTATGATTCTATGCTTGTTGTGAAGTAGGACACGAAATTGTTCAGATATTTTCATTTACCTTTGGTGACCTACCTATGGTTTAGTGGGAATAAAAGGAAACCTTTATTACTCTAAGTGGAGATGAGCCCATTATGTACATAGCATTAAAAGCAGCAAAGTACTTAGAGAATCTTTGCCAGTGTTCAGTGGCAGACCCACCCAGATTTGCAGGTGCAACTGCCCACCTCCACAGTGGACAGGATTTGGATTCCACTTTGGATCACAGAAGTAATTTCTTTGGTCATATTTGTGCAGAAGCACACTGGGACCATGAAAACCATCCCCTATACCTATGCATCTCTCTAGTACAGGCCCTGGCAGTACCCATCACCTTTTGACACTGCTCTGGCTCATGCCTGACTGCCACAGCCTACTCAGCAAAAACGGGGGTGCAGGTCCCTTCACCCTCAGTTTTAACCCTCAGCTCTGCCTCATCATACTGCCTCCTGTGTCAAAACAAAGATCCAGCACCAAAGGATCCCATCACAGACATTGCATGCTTGGAAAGTGGGCTAAGCAGATAACAGGTGGGGGACAGAAACCAGACACACCTTCCTTCACTCCTGCTCCTTCTATGCATTGAAGGAAATGAGAGTTTCCTCATCTGGCTGCTTCATCCAGCTTATTCTGAGAATAGCCCCAGAAGTGGTTTTGGCTCTGTCTAATCTCCCTCCTGTTTGTTATGAAGGTTCAGCGAAAAAAAAACACAAATGCCCACTGCCAATACCACAAATGCATCCCTTGACATCCACTACAATGAACAGCTTGTGCCACCTGTGAGGGTAGCAGCGCACACCCCATCAGACCCTGCTCTGCCTGTTCAGACCCATGAAGAAGGTACAGACACTTGCCCCTCTCTGTTCAAGTGAGGGGGATTTGCCTTCCTGTGCTATGGCTACACATTTACCCAACACTTTCCATACACAAACACTCAGCCCACGAGCACAGATGGTGCATGATTCACTCCAGGGCTCTGATCACCAACTGCTGCTGGCTTTGGATCGGGCCCACAGCACCAGAAAATTACTGCAGGCAGTTGTATCATTCAGTAATTATTTTGAAGCCAAAGGCTCCAGCTGCTCTTCCTTGAGTAGCCGCTTGGAAGGAGAAGACCAGCACAAGATGGTAGGGCTTCAAACACCTCCTTACCTCTGGCAACAGCAGTAGTGGAAGAAAAAAAATCAGGATGTGAAGAGCTACAAAAGATCAACAAGACAGACTGCTGTGGCCATCGCTCAGCCCTCCTGGTGCCTGTGGTCCTGCTGGCACTTCGTACATCCCACTGGATCCAGGGCCAGTTTGGCAGAAGCAGCCAGGTCAGCAGTTGGGACACTGGCCCTTCTGCTCCTGGAAATGCTCAGCACAATTAGTTCCTGGACAGATGCAGCTGGATAATTTACCTGTTCCACAGTGTGTTGGAATTTGTGCTTTGGCATGTAGATGCCTTTCCCTGTTATTACTAACAACTCTAGGAGAAGGTTGCTTTCTTTAAGCACCTATACAATGCTGCACACCCTGAGTCTTTTTTCCTAGATGGGATGTCCAGACTATCACAGGTAAAATTTTGTAAGTGCCTGTAGGGATATTGTCTTGACACTGAATTTTGAGAATAAACTCTAGGCAGCATATGTGATGCAGATAAATGCTTCTCTTTTGGTGACACATGGCCCCACGGCCTTCTAGCGACTTTGCAAACACAGCATTTGGCTTAGCTCTGAACTCCCTCACCTAAAGGCAACAGCTAGCACTTCAAGTGGAAGAGACCCTTTGCTGCCACTCCAAAGGTAAGCATATCATTCAATTATGTGCTGCCTACACAATAAAAACCTCCCCATGGAGCAAGGAAGAGCATTGATTTGGAATTGACCAGGCATTGAATTCAATGGTCTCAGAGGTCTTTTCCAACCTACTTGATTCTGTGGTTCTGGTTTCCCTTTGTACATGTTGGCAGAGTCCTTCGGTCTTCTTTATTTGTTCATGAAGCCAAAATAATTAAACAAACAAAACAGTCAGGAACTGCAGCGGATGTCATGACCTAAGAGCCACCAGCATATGGGTAGGACTGGGGGACACATTCTGCTAGATTAGTGCACCAGCTTGGTGCTGTGAAGAAGCTTCCTTGATACTTTTTTTGTTTGTAAATAATTACAAATATTTTGCCCAGATGGTGTTTATGTGGCTGCCTGAAACATTGAGTATTAACATAGTTTCAAATTTAAAAACAATTGTGACAAATACTAGCAATTACAAGATAGCTATCTCTAGATACTAACTCAGAGCCAAATTCTGTGAAGCATTATTACAAATACATTTTTATGGGACTTTTTAAAACAAATTTTTTCAGTAGACAGCAGTTTACAAGATCACCTCTTTTTAGTTGTACTTGCATAAAACTGAAATCATTAAGTACCAGAGCCAGTAGTTCTTATTCCATGGATGCCAGTGGGATCAGAGTTGTGCCTGCAGTGCTATATAAATAGTTAAACAGTACTATTTAGCCTTTAATTAAAATTTCTACAACAACCTGGAAGTCAAAAAATACTTGTTATTTCCAAATTGTGAGCAGAGGGAGGAATATTTACATAGGAAATTTTCTTAAATGTTGATTTATAGACTGTAGGAATAGCGATTCCATTTTAAAATGAGCTTTTTATATGTATATTTCCATTAAAAAACCCAAACATATTTTCATCTCATTTGACTGTCTTGACACGTCCTTAAAATAATGAATAGACAGTTATGCTTACACACACAAAATAAACAGTGCATGCAGAATAGTTATGTGATGTGAAACTTGTTTTTTTGTTAAAGGAAGCATTTGCTTATCTTTGTAAAAAATCTTAAGAAAACAAAAAATTTTTTCACTCTACAAAAAGTCTATGTAATAAAAATCATCAAAGTGCAAGCCAACAGATTTATTCCAATGTAGTTTCAAGTTTTGAAGCTGCCAGTAAAAATATAAGTTTCAGATGTAGATTATTGATGTTTAAAAATATTTGTTTACAGCATTTATTAACAGTCAAAGCACAGACTATTTGTGACAAAGCAACTGCCAACTACGAGACAGGAGCAGAACTGGACTTTGTATCTGCTACAGACAGAAACTCAGGTGTTTTATGCAGGCTGTGTTGGCAGTCTCATGACATAGGTCAGAAACAACTTGGTTAGAAGGGACTTCAGGAGGCAATATGGGTTTGTCTCCAGTTCCCAGCAAATGCATGCTAACTGAGTTCCAATAGGTATGGATTTTCAAGGTTTATACTCAAAAAAAAAAGGAGCAATAGTACCTGTGAATGAGAATAGTCCAGTGAAAGACAAGTATTTGTGGTGTCCTGACATGAATCAAGCACCTATAGATTGTCCAGGAGGAAACATATCTTCTTGTAAAGACTAGCATTCAACTCAATGGCTTGACTCATGCTTTGGCCAACCAGAAGAATTTTAGAGGCATACTACAAGAGTTGTCCACTCACAGAAGCATTGATTGGCAGCTGGACATTGTTTATAGAGCAGCAGCTGCTGAGGTCATAGAGTTTGCAGCCAAACCATCAACCATTTCACCCCCAATAACTATCTCTAAGGACATAGAAATGGATATCCACTTCAAGAAAATAACCTGAGCATGTTGCAGGTGTTTGTGTAAAAGCACATGCAACACCCACCATTTAGGTCTCCATTTGGGGGATTTCATATTTCGTTTGTTTTCTGCCTTCATTGAAGTCTTCTGGAAACCAGAAAAAATGCATAGCTAACCATATCTTGTATGCAGTCTGTTATCTGTGATGTGAGCATTTCCTGTGCACGAATTGATGCAACAGCCGGAGACTGAAATAAGCTGAGCTCCTTCTGGGCCAGGCACTGCTATTCTGCATCCCAGGAACTTTTTAACAAACACATTGTCCACAAAGGGGAATGGACTTTCTTCAAGTTACTACACCATTTTCTTCTCATACTTGGCCTTTCTGCAGGCTAAGAATGATGATCCAAGAATGACCTTCACTTGCACTCAGCTATCATGTGAAATTAATTGGACTATTTAAATTCAACTAGCTGTGGTTATCCGGAGCTCAGTAAAGTTCAAGAAATTGATAAAACCTCAGAAAAAAGTGCAATTATAATCTAGAATTAACCAGTGAACTTTAGACAAAGAAATAAGAAAGGGGCAATTGAAACATTCATTCACTTTATGGAAATATGCTGAAGACAGCAGCTGTTCATCTAAAGACAATAAGACCAGAATATCTTTTCATTCCTAAAGAGGTTAAATAAGGAACTTAAGCGTCTGAATATCAACTAAGCAATTGGCATGTGATCACCCATGAAGTCAGTGATGCTGCTAGGTCAGTCTGGTGGGGAGCTCAGCATTTGAAAAGGACATTTAATTCTATCTGGAGAGAGATAAAGCTTTCTGACCCAAGAGATCCTGTGCATCTTTCCTTCATGAGGCTTGGTTATGTTTACTATCACATTTATTCTCTTCCTACCCTATATGTTTTCCTTAAGAGACACAGTGCACTTCTAGATGGAGCCACTGAGTGCCAAAAAGCTTCTCCAGGAAGATGAAGTATACATCTGATATATATACTAATTGCTACCCCCAGGAACCCTTTTCAGATTTATAAAAGATGCAAACTGATCCCAAGACAGTATTGAGCATTTCACACTCATGCAGTAATGAAGGAGTAACAGAGAACTGCTGCTGTTTTAAAACAGAAAATCATAGTTTTGCAGGGTCAGTGGTATTTTATGGGACTTTTCATGCCTTTAAAAATTTATTGAGAGCTGTAGTATTGCCATATTATTCCCTACCATTTCCAAGTTATTATCAATTACCTCATCTTTTCACACCAACAGTGTTTGCCATGTGCATGAAAAAAGGTGTGCAGGGACAGCCAGGACCCTTGGTATGTATTTTGAGGCTGAGAATGTTTCTATTGTAACTATGTAGACTAGAGTTTTCTAATTTAATAAAGGTATCTCTGACATGCAAAAGTGATCTGCACCCACAATTCTGGAAGAAGTGTAAACATATTGCAGCTATCATCCTAATGACTTATGTTAATAAGAGGAAAAACATAGACTTTAAAATCAAAGTGAGAATGAAAACACAGAACAATGGATTTTTGGATACTTGAGTCTGATTCTCACTCAATTAACTTCACCACTCCACAAGCTTTGTTACTATGAGATGTAAAAATTGACCTCAGCAACAGCAAAGAGTTTTTAATTTTTGTTGAATTACTGTAATTTTTTGAGCTCACTTTGCAGAGAGTGCTTCCAGCCAAACAAAATGCACTTTTGCAAAAACACATCTAGTCAAACTGGGGAATGAAAAGCACGATTTGGGAGGCTTTCTGCACCACTATCTTCCTGTCTCTCTGGGAAGACTCTATGTCAATCCCTATTACCTCTCAGCATGAGTATCCTAGTGCAATGTTTTTGAAAGACAAAGATACCAAAGTTGATTTTAGAGAAACAAAAATCCACAATGCTGTGAATGCAGTGACATATTTCATCTCTGATTCAACTATGTGGCTAATCCCAGTGAAGCCTCTGGAAGTCACTATATACAGGCAGCTGCGATATACTGAGCATAGTGGTCTTGCATCTAACAGGCCCTCCAACAGCAATGCATAGCTGAAATTTTTGGTAAGTTAAAATCTCAGGATTTCAGGCAAATGTTTAGAGTAGTACCTGAGCAGATGCTTAGCATTAATCATGCACATTATTAATCTTTATGAAGGGAGTCTGTTAAAGCTGATTGTAAAATGAAGTTCAGACGTTGAAACAGTCCTAAAATTAGTGTAAAAGGGAGGTAAAAAGAATAAAATTAATGTATTAATAATATTCTCCGGGTCATACAAATGAATAAACTAGAAGATGTGGGATCTTTTTGCTGTTTCTCACCCTTCAGGCTGTACCCAAAATGCAGTTGCCTCAAGGATGGATTACCCTGACATATTTTCCCAGCAGTATCTCATGATCGTTCCTAGCAGGGAAAGAAAAAACCTAAAAGGAATTGCAAAATGTTTCAGACCAGACTTAGAGGAGGGGCTGACTTGCCGAGACTGCTGATATCCAGCCATTCTAGAGCTGCTGACCTCAAATTTCCCAGTTAACCACAGTCCCTTGTGTTGCTACAGACTCCCCTGCTGAGATTACAAACTGTTATTTTTTTGTCTTTTCTGTGTTAACTTGTACATCAAAAAAGGAACAGATCAGCTGAAGTTAACTAAAGAAGTCAGGATTTGCCCTAACTTAGCAGATAAAAATTAGGTCAACGTGATTTCACAAAAACACCCTTACTTTCTATGGAGATTTGGCATTTAAGATGGCTTATGTGCTACACCTTAGTGTAGTGTTGGCTGCACATACAGCACAGTATTTTGGGTTACATCATCCTTCCACAGCAAGTGTGGTCTAAGGCTGCCATAACTACCAGGAATGGCCAGCTATTCATTGTTGCCGTGAGATAGTTAAGTTCTATTAACAAATGAACCATCATGGCTCAGNGGCTCTAAGATATCTCTAATAAAGCCGGGAGCCATGGCTTTTACAATGGTAACAAGGTGACTCACGTGTGATAGAACTAAGCCAGCCAACCCAGAGTTAGCTATTTTGTTACTTAGCTACAGTTTTCTATGTATGGAAGTGTTCTTAGAAAGGTCTGGTTAGAGGACCGAAAGGACAAACAACCAAGAGACACAACCATGAGAGAACAATGAAAGAAGCTGAAGCAGGAGAGAGAAAAAGAACCATGAAAGAGCTATGAGAGAAAGCCATGCTAAAGAACCCTGGACCTTAACTATGTATGTGCTTGTGGCATGCAAGATATACAGATGTAAAAATTACTATTAATAAAAGTCTTTATTTATGTCTCCAAGACTAATAACTAAAGATATATAAAAACTGAAATGCTACAATTCATTGCCTTCGATCCATCGTTTCCGTGAAGAATGTAGGATATGTTTTGCTGGCATGAGAACAATACCATTACCTTCACTGCAATTAAGGGTGAGTTGGTTGTCCTCTGAGAAAACCCTTCTTCAGCGTTCATGGTAATTTAGAATCACATCAAGTTACCATGGTCATTGCCTAGCCAACTGTCTCATAGGCCATTTTCCCAAAGTGAAACTGCTTAAAATTGAAAAGAAAAGAATTCCAAGGTTCCCCAAATTAGTCGTCTGTACTGGAATATAGCCCTGATATCAAAGGTTATTAACAGGAGTGAGTACCACTGGTGAAAATGCTGGTTTTCCATGGCTCTGCCAGCAAGCCACCCACTGCTGAAAGTGGGATTAAATCTCACTATAGAAAAGGCCTTAGGGAGTCCTTCTGTAGTTGATTTCCCCTCTCTGAAATTAAAGCCCACAGCCTCTTTTTCTGTCTATAGAGAGAACATAAAAGACAACACTTTCTCTTCTCCTCTACAACTGTATTTCTCATACTTGAAGACTGTTGTCATCCTCTCCTTGCCTTTTCTTTTCTGTAATAAACAATCACAATTTGTGATTGTCACTCTTAGACCACATCATTCAGAAGTCTTTTGCAATTTCTTCACATCTTTCTCAAAATATAGCACCCCAAACTAAACACCACATCCATTCTGAATAGAAATATTATTTCCAGGCACCCTCTTTTATATTCCAATACAATGCTCGCTTTTGGAATTGTCAAAGCCTAAAAATATTGACTTGTGGTTCTCTTATAAACCATGGCAAACCCTAAGTTCCTTTCTGTGGAAATAGTGCTTAAACTGTGTTTTACCTATCCTTTTTTTTATGCAGCAGATTAGTCTATTTTGAACACAGAACCTCCATCTGTTGTAAGAACTTTTTTCTGTTTTATCCATATAATTCCAAATTCCATTTCCAATTTCCATGCACTTTCACCTGTCTTTGTCATCTGAGAATTTAATAAGTACATTCTCCACTTCATCTTCACACAGACCTAGAACCCAGGACCAGTCTCCAAAGATATTGCTCTCATCTTGGTAATAAACCATGGGTAGATACAGCTTGAGTGCCCTCACTGTAGCTGTTTTGATTTATTTAACCCAAGGGCAAGGCCCCTGGGGAAAGGTTCATTAAATAAACTTCTCAGTTTTGTGAGTCTCCATGGCCATGTTATTTTCTTTTAAGAGGATAACAATACATACAATCCAAAACAACAAGGCCTACAAAGAATTGCATTTGCACCCAGTTTATGGCACTATTCTTGCCATTTCTTTGTTGGTCTTAGACATATTGACTCCCACATTAATAGACTGCCTTGAGCACAAAGCCTTCTATTTTATAAATGGACACAAGGTCTACAGGACAAAGAATAGCTCATTGCTGACGTGTTCATTTTTTCAAGCAGCAATTAAACCAGTTTCACATATCAAATCAACAATGAACCTTGGTGTTCCCCTACTTGAATGGTACATTCACAGAATGTTTAAACATACACAATTGAAATTACAACATCAGCAATATGTTTGACTCAGTATTATACCCAAAATAAAGACAGAATGTATATAACCCAGACGACATACAATGAACGGGATTCACTAAAAAATGCCAAGTGAGAATAAGGATGTGTTTTTCTCTTCACATCATTGTCAAAATCACCTCACACTTCTGTTTTCCTTTTCTCAGATACTGCCATGAACATAGGATGACGCCCTAAAACCAGGTGTCACCTACATGTCTACTGTCCATAAATCAATCCATTTTGGCTCTGTTTCACAGAAATACTAGGAATAAGCTTTGAAGAGAAAACTTGCACTAATGTGGGTCTTTTCGGGAACTGAAGGAACTGGAGGACAAATTCAAGCAAACTAGAATGATCTCTAGGCTGACAGTGTGGCTAAGAGTTCAGTATATTAGACAGAAATCATCAACATTTTTTTGGCCAAGGTCTGATAAATTTCCTTAGTCTGCTGGGGTCATTTTACATCCATTGCTTCTATAAGAAATTAAAGAGTTATCTGCTTTGCCACAATGACTGTGACATTTCAAGCTTATTCATGCTATGTACATTTAAAACAAACTTGGCAGATGAAACAGTGGGTTCTTCGAAAGTATGCCTGCCTCATGTCTCCTGAGCTGTGACATATGGCTTGTAAGTAAATGGCTGTCTCAGAAAATGATCCATGCAAACATGATATCACAACAACTTTGCCTTGAGTGGGCCCAAATTTTTTATGGGTATTTTGAAAAGCCTGTGTAGGAAAACAGCATCCTTCCTGTTTCAAAAAAACCCAAATGGGCCAGAAAAATTTTCATCAGATGTGTTTAAACTTGCCATTCATACTCAAACTTTGCTGTATGTGGGCAGAGGCTGCTTTTCCATGCCAGGTGGCCATAAATGCTAGCTAGAATTAAGAAAGTTAGTGCAGAAACTTTGGCCTCAATTCATCCCTTCGCAATCCATTAAATACCAGATGAATTTCATCAGAGTTCTACAATAACTTGCCAGGTGTTAGTGATGGGTAATAACACTACAAATGAAAACTGAGACTAGTAAAATTAATCAGTAAATTTATTCATATGTTGACAGAGCAGGAGGGAACCATCAAAATTTTAATAATAAGCCTAAATTTCAAAGATGTCCCGTTGCCATAAAGCTAATGCAACCACAGATTTTTCAGGCCCCCCTGGCTTTACAATTCCACCAGCAGATGATCAAGAGAAAACCAGTCTTTCTCCTCTATAGGGATGCCTATTGGGTAAGAACCATATTCTGTGTGTGTTAAATGCTGCTTTAGGACTAGGGCTTGTGCTTGCACTATAGTATATTAGTAGATATATAGTATATACTATATATATCTCTATATAGTATATAGAGAGAGAGGGTATATATATAGTATATATGTATTAGTAGATATATAGCATATACTATATATATCTCTATATCTCTATCTTCTCTAAGGTTATCTTTTTCTTATAGAAACCAGTTTGTCTGCATTGGCTTCATAACAAGTCTCATTCTTATTTTCAGAAGATCTTAAATTATAGAGGCATCACTGTATGTACTATATGGCCTGTGGCAATACGTAGATATCCTAAAGGGGTTGTAAATTTAGAGCTTTACTTAATAAATACTCATAGTACAGAAGTGGTATGAAATGGCCTATTTTTTTTTTTCTGGAATTATTTTGTGTCAGTCTCCACAGCAACTGAGGCAGTGATGGGGAATGACCCTTCTTCACTCCTTGCATCAATTTACTGTCACCATTTTTGTTGCTTTGTTATTTTCCTCTTAGCTGTTTGTCTTTTCTAGTCTTTTAGTTAACTCATGTGAAAGTACTGGAGCAGTCATTCCAAAAGAGAAATGGAAAGCTGTTATCAAATTGAGTGGGATGTAATTTATCTATCACATAGATGTCATCAGGGGATTTGTGCAAAAATTCCCTAAAAAAAGAGTTTGTACTGATACACACAGCTTACCCAACTTCAAGAGAATAATGATTACTGGGTTTTGACCTCAATTTGGATTTTCATTTTCCCCTTGAGAAAAAAGTTCTCTTCATTTTGTTTCCAACGTACTCCCTTCCTTGCACATGAAGAGCAAGCCTGAAAATGTAAATATGTTCAGTTTGCTTGCTCTTAAAGGTTTGATGTTAGAAAAAGCTTGCTGATGAAAGTTTTTCCTCTCCAAGTATTTTAGATGAGTGTCACGATGCTAGAAAACAGTGTTTGGAAAGCTTTATAAGCCATATAAAAGATTGGCTTCTATTTCTGCAGAATGAGGCTTTTTTAGCTTTCTGAAGGACCGCATGTGTTCAACTGTCCTGAAACAAATTACTACCTATGTCCTTCGATGACATCTTTTTGGATAAAACATACACAGCTCAGCTGTGTATGGAGGTTCTTGGTGTCAACAGAGATGGCTGACTAGCTTTCCCAAATGTCCCCAATTTGCAGTTTTCTCCCCTCTTTCCGGCTTATGCAACTGAGTGACAGGAATACTCACAAGCAAAACTGTGGCTCACACATATGCACATATACATGAATATGCATATGTGTATGCATATATAGATAGCTATAAACACATATATATTTATTGTCAGGGGTTACTGAATCAAAGACCTCAATGGAGAGGAGGCTACTGCAGCTCTGTGTCCCCAAGTCTAGACAGTGGGCATTCCCACAGGCACACACACATTACATAACACATAGGTACACATATCTCACCAGCCACATAGAACAACAGAGACACACGCAGCAGCAACAGCATTATGCAGTTCCCTTCTTTGTTTGCTCAAAGTGAAGGTCTGTTTGGAAAAATGTATAAATATATATGATGCAGATCCCTCCAGCAGCAGGATTCAGGCATTCAGTCTGCCCAGTAGCAGCCCCTGGATTCCAGTCTCCTCAGTTGCCAGCCCCTGGATGTAAGAGCCCCTGACTCTGCAGCCCAACTCCAGCTGATATTACAGACCTCCATGCACATACACATAGTTTGGATCCTTTCTATGGCTGGGCTTAGACACACACCCTGTAGGTGGCCAAAAATTATTGCACTCCCCATTGCCTTCTGCACAGAGACACACACAACATACAAAGGAGTCTCTCAATCTACTCAGACTTCATAACATCTTTAGTGGTTGTCCTGCACTCCTTGGTCCCTCCGGTGGGCAACTCCTCATGTCCTCATGTCTTACTTTGGGAAATACACACCCCAAGCTCTCAAATCACATCACCTCCTCACCAGCTAGTCCAACTTGATATTCATTAGCAGTTCCACACAGGCATACATTCCTCACTCACTCCCAGTGATGGCACCACAGGCACACAGTTTCCCTTATGGTCCAGCTGATGGCTGGCAGTGAGATCCCCCCACACACATGTTCATGGAATACACAGTCTGTCTATCAAGAAAATAGTTAAGAAATGGAGTTCACTGAGAAGTTGGGTCAGGCTGTGCTGATCGGGTAGAGCAAATAGCCAGGCAAATGCTCTGTGCAGCCACTGTTCACACACAAGATGATCTTTCTGTCTGCTTTCCCTTTACTTTTGCACATTCATTCCTCCCCAGACTACCTTGATCCTTCCCATTCCCTACCTTGGCTTCCTCCTTGAATAGCCCATAAAATGTCTTGTATCATCCCCAAATTTATTTCCCCAGCATCTCACAGTGTCTTATACCCACCCCTTTGGCAGTGAGCCCATCAATGTGAAAAGTGCTCTGGAGAGGCTCTCCCCTTGGGTTGTTCCTCAGACCCTGGGGCTGAGAGTTCCCTGTGGCAGCCCGGGGGACTCATGTCTCTCAGTGGCTTACTGGGACTCCCTCTTCTGCCATTGTGCCCAAGGGCACTCTGACATAGTGCACACCTATAAATTTACCTGGTTTTCCTGGGGGCCGCTGCCTCCAATCAGATCACATGCAGTACAGGAAGAGTAGTCAAGATCTTTCCAGTATCAGGAGAACTGAATAAAATTTGTAGTGAGGTAAGTCAGTACCCTCTGATTCTGCTTCCCCTTGAGAAGCTTACCTAAACCAAATTTTAAGAGTTTTCTGTTAGTTCCATGCTGACAAATAAACTTAAGCAATGCTAAGCTTACTTTCACTTTGCTTCACTTTCCTAACATGTGCTTATCTTCTTTTCTGAAATAAACTTTTAACCTTAATTAACAAAGTAACCTTGCCCAGGTCACTTCATCTCTCTGTGTTTCTCTTCTCCCTTTTGTGAAATTAAGACAATAAAACAATGCACCCACACAAGTATTGTGAAACTTAATTAACTGGTGTATGCAGGACACTCTGAGGTTCTGCAAAGAATAGCATTGTGAGCATAGAAAAATTAATTTTAGCGTGAATATTGTGCAATAATCTGACAGAGCATCTGTAAGTGAACAATTTAAAAGAAAAAAAAATCACTGCAAGCCAGATTTTCTAATGGACAGAAATAAGTTTTGCAGCAGGGCCTTTAGCGTTCAGTGGCCAAAAGCACAAAAGAGGGGAGCAGCTTGCAGTCCCAGGTTAATTGCTTAAGTAAATAAAATAGTTTATGGTTGGACTTAGTGATCCTAAGGCTCTTTTCCAAAACACAAGTTTCATCCAGTTTAATTCTTATGTTATGTATTCTCACTCATCTCTATCTAAATCTTCACAGTCTTCTCAGCACTACCATTGGGATAGTAGGTACAAACTGACCCTAAAATATGGTCAAAACAGAGCATCAAACAACCTGGGAAGATTTTTGAAACTAGTTTCTTTTACAAATCTGATCAGCGTACATTTGGTGCTCTAGGTATACCTGCCTTCCATTTCAGGAGTATCCGTGCCACAGGTTTTGTGAATGCACTTTGTCCTCAGGTTCTAGGCTCATACAAAGCTTGGTGAAGTGCAGTAGGTGCAGACACTAGGAAAAAAATTAAAGACATTACCTACACTGCTCAAAAAAGAATAGAATACCACAAAGTAACATTAGAAAATAATTGTGTGAAATTTCCGTACTTTAAAACAAGTTTGTTTTGCAGTTTATACAATATTTTGAATTACTTTATCATAAACACCTTAGCTGTGTAACTGAGTAACTTCCCTGATGATGACAAAAAGATCGTAACAACCAAGATGTGAAGTTCTGCTTTTCATTATAAGACATAGCAGATGCCAGGTTTCCTAGTGATGCCATGGTCTTTAGAAGCCAGGTGATGCACAGTTAATTTTTAGACAGTTACCAGGCAACTGTTGGGACTAACAGAAGGCCATGAACAACTCTTTAATTTTCTTTCCTGAATCTGAGCTGCTGGATTTATATTTCAACTATTTTTCCACCAGAGGTCTTAGCTGTTGAAAAAGGATCATACAGTACATTAATTAGATTAGATGAGTGATCTTCTTTAGCATGTCTAAGTATTCAATAAATCTGTTCCTTTGTAAATTTACTATAAAATTGCTCTTTCCGTTTTTCGTGTGCTTAGAGCTAAGAAATTCTACCTGCAAGAAAGAAGTTAAACAAAAACCTCACAGCCATTCTGTGGTATTGTAAAAAATATAATCTTGTGATTCTGCTTTTTGTTTAGATTTTCTTTTACCTGTCATTTCTGTTTTGACACGTTTCCCAAACTCCTGTTATCAACCAATCTAATAATTACCATTAAAATATGAATGATGGTTTAATGAACAATGGAACATTCAGCTGTGCTGCAGGTTTTTCTATTTCTCCCCCTTGCTTTCACCAACTAATGACTGAGCTTGATATGCTTACAAAAGATTAAAAATGACATGTTTGCCTGCAACAGGAGAGATCTCAACTTGCAGATCAAGATATACTTTCCTCTATTGTTCTTTGGTAGTGCCAGTTTGACATACTGCCTTTTACATGCCAATAATCATTCTTTCTTCACATTCCAAGTCATTCAGAGCCTGAGCTCAACACGCAGTAAAAAAAAAGGGAACAAATTGAGGTTTCCTTCCGTTTCAGCATTTCATTGTAAAAAAATGGTATTTCATGTAATCTAATCACTGTTGTACTTTTTGTACGTAATCATCATCACAATATCTCTCTCACAGCATAGTCAACAACTGCAGCTCCTCATCTGATGAGGTTTCTGTATCCAGCACTGTGATCTCATCTCTAAGGGGAACTGCATTAAACCATTGCCACAAAAAATGTAAGCCTAGATGTAAGAGTTGAAAATCCATATCATTTTCCCCTCTTGAGTAAAATGGAAGACAGGAACAAGGAAGGTCTCTAATTTCCCTGCTTCACATACTGTATATTACTACTCTGTGTATGTAGTCATTGTCTGCAGGCCACCAGGAACATGAAGATTTTCTACTATTATTTATGACTGTTACTGCACTCCTTCTACACATAAACTATGCCGTTCAATTGCAAATCCATTGTGTTCAGCACTCCAGGAACATGAAAAATCAGGTTGTAAACTTGGGGGAATCAAGTCATTGCAAAGGAGTTTGAGAGCCTGCACTTACCTCTCAGAGGTTCTTTTGAATATTTCTGTCATTAGTGTCATTGTAAAGTATAACCTGCCACAGAATGTGTGGGTTGCTTGAAAAGCTTAAGTGATACAATACACAGCAACTGGATTCTTTGCTAGGCATCTTATTCAAAACTCAGCTGAGATGGTGCCTCTTACTCTGGGTTTCTGTAGCATTTTACAAACATTGATCAACTATGCCTGATAGTTCCCTTATATAGGGACATAGTAGTAACCCCACAATATGTCTGCCAAAACTGAAATATGTGGTGGTTGAGGATAATATTTTAACACTTGGAAGTCAAAATCCATGTTGCTGACAGTGAGTCCTTAAGGATCCAGCTCTGGCTTCATAACTGAATTGAGCCAAACTAAGTCTGGGCTATTAGCTAAAGAGATCATTCTACCTTCTGGGCTCTGGCCCCAGCCACATTCTCTCACTTGTGCCAGCACAAGATGTTGTGTGGCTGCACAGGGAGTCAGATCAGGGACTTTCTTAGCTGAAAACACATTAAAAAACCAACTGGGCAGTCACATCAAATGGACAATGGAATTGAACCCTCAGGTTCAACATTGTTGCATTCTGCTTTGGGAGAGCTGTGCTTGAGGTAGCTGAGGAAAAAATAAGTGAAAGGAGTCTTAGCTCTTCAAAATGGGTTAGTTGAGCAAAAGCCTTACTGNATGAATGGAGTCTTAGCTGTGCTGTGCCTGTTCAAAATGAGTTAGTTGAGCAAAAGCCTTACTGTGCACGGAGGGCTTGGGCTCTCCAATGCAAGAGTGACCGGGAGCTTGCTCACAGTCTACATGGGAGTGTGCCCCTGTGCACACTCGGCAGGAGCACAGGCTCTAGTTTGACTGACAGCACCAGTAAGGGAGGCACTGACAGCATGTTGAAGCGGGGGAAAGGCTTGGAAGTTAGAAGCCTTCTGTCTTGGATGGAATGGTAAAGAGCTCCTTTTGCCTGTTCTGCTCTCCCTCCTGCCCTGTAACCTCCTACCACCTCTGGAATGATGCCATACTCTCACTTCTGCTTCAATCTGCCAGAGCCACAGTGTCACATTCTATCATCTCTGCTTAGATACTCCCACGTTTCCATCACTCTGCACCTTCCTTTCTCTCATACAGGTAATACAGGCTCCTTTGCCACCAATGTCCCTAAAGTTTCCACCTCTTCACTCCTTCTTACCCAGGCCTCACAAGCCCCTGCGCCTGGGGACACTCAGCATTCTCTAACTCCAGCCCATATTGGTCAACAGTCAAACTCAGTCAGGCCAAATGTAGAGCACACACCTATCTCTGTTGACTTGAACGTGCTCAAAACTCTTGCCAACATTTTGACTCAAACTGTAAAAGGTCAGCCAAGATTGGAGGGGTCCTTCAGACCATCCCTGTAAATCACAAAGAAAGATGACAACTTGAAGAAAACTTGTGTGAAAAAAATTGCTTTCTCTTATTAAAGCAGATTTCAACTAATTGGAAACAATACACTGTGGGTTTTTTTAAATACTGTAACCAAAGGTTTCCCTTTGGCTATGTTTATCATTGAAACACAGCCATCTTATGAAACAAAAAGCCATCACTTGTTCTGCTGTGCAGCCAATATGCTGAAGGCTTCAGGAACAGTTTTATCATTTTTTAAATCAAGTGACAATGCTGAACATTTTAAGAAAACAAAGGGGACCCATATAGGATCCTTTCAGTACATGAGTACTCTCACCAGTTCAAAAAATTTTTTTACCCAAGTGGATCTGGACTGGTTGGTTGTTTCATTTTGTCTTATACTACTAAGGAAGGAAAGCAACTTGAGAGGCAAAAAGAAGATGTCATCAGCCCTTAAATTTGATTTCTTTTATTTTTATAGAATGCCAATCAATATATTTTATATCTACTGGTGTTTTACACTCTATTGTGATAAGCATCTATTACTTTTTCGAAGTGGTCACCTCTCTCTTCACTGTGCAGAAATCCAAAGCACCCTTCTTATGACAGAGCTCAAATTCATCTCTTCTAAATTGTGACATTTACCTAAGATGTCTCCAATTCGAGCCTGAATCATCCTTTTGATGGTTATCTTCTTCCATTAACTACAAACAAAAGTTAGGTCAAAAGTGATTCAAACAGGCATCTCACTGCAGCACTTCCCTAGGGAGGAGGCATCAATGTCTGTGAGTCCTCTCTTTAGGCATAGCACTCCTATTTTTATCAGCTTGTGCTAAGTAGACTAGATCTTGCAATTCGATGATAAAAAGGAAAAGTCTGGGTTGAGGGAAGCATAAGAACCTGAGAGGTCTTGGAAACTATTTTCCAGTGGAAAAATCCATTTTAAAACGTACTTGATGTTTAGTCATCTGCAAAAACCTTGGCAGGCAGTTAGCATCACCTACACACTAGGACAAAGGGCACAGAATGTTATTCTTTTATTCCCACTTGTGGCACTAAACATTTGTGTGCCCTTGGATAAATGACTTCCTAATTCCGTGTCCTGTGCCTCTGTTCACCTTTTAACTCTTCTGTCGGCTTAGATTATTAACTTTCTGCTACAAGGACTGTAGTGTTATACAATAATCAAATGTGACAAAACAAATTCATGCCATGAGAACTGAGGCTCTTCAGAAGAATTGCTCTTTCCCAAGGCTAATTCCCTAGAGGGTGTAGACAGAGTGTGTTGGTTGGGAATGTTCTTGGTAGTAACAGAGCAAGAGTTACAGGGAACTCAAGACTGAAAGCTCTTCGCGGCCTGAAGGTGACTTGGAGGCAAGGCAAGTTTCAGGTAAAAGTGTAGAGGATTGAGGCTATATATAGCTCACTTAGTTCCAGTGGCACCTATGCAGCATGATCAGCAAGTGATGAAAATCCACTTATTTGTAGAGAAAAAGTCAAGAAATGAGGACTAGTGAAGAGTGTCTGTACTAAGTCTCCAGACTCAATTAATGCTTTCAGAGTCTACCTCAGGACATACTAAGAAACTACACATTCATTTTGTGTGTGTCATGTACAGACTGATCAGAGATCAGAGGAAATCCATTTACATTAAGAGTCTACACCTTTAGCATTACTCATTAAAGGAACACAGATCATTCCACTGAAATCTGCACAGTCTTACTGTAAATGGCTGTAGATACATCAGGTCTTCCTCCTAAATTACAGTCCCCAGCCCCTATTATCTAAAAAGATGGATGATGCCACCAGTTTTCCTTCCTTTCCAAAACTGTGCAAAATCTACACCACTTTTCAGGCGGTCCAGACTTCAGACATTCAGGAACTGAAATGAGAAGTAATTTTTAAACCCTTCCAGCCCATTAGAAGCTGCAGCGACCCCAGACTACAACAGGAAAGTCTTATAACTATGTTGACCAGCTCTGACACGAGCCTGTAACACTTTACCTTTCGAATTGGTTTCAGTTCCCCAGGGATAGTTCTGTCAAAGCTGAGTGCCACTTGCAAATAGGGACAGTTGCATTGTCCTTGAAAAAGGCACATAAAAATACACTTCAAACTTTTATGAAGCACTGAGATTTACTCACATTAATTATTGAATAATTTATACATGATATGAGAAAGACCAAGTGAGATGATATATGATCAGTGATTAATGAACTCCTCACCAGTGAAAGACACTGTACCTCATTCTGGTACAGCAGAACACAGGGACACATGCTTGATGAGTTGATGATATTTCTTACAGGTCTGTTTTCTATTGTTGAATGGTTATAATAGTGGGAAACTCATGCACACAGACAAACCCTTTGACACAAGCAGATTATTCTGGCATGCTCAAATTTTACATGAAGCTCTTAAAAGCTTGTTTGCAAGAAGCTTTCTGCTGAAACAGAAAAATTGTTATCAAAGTTAGAGTAAAATAGTACTTAGTGTTACGTAAGAAAAAATTATTACTATTTCAGATTCTAGTCTTAATTACAATTTGTTTGTTATAACAAGCTTGTTGCCCATTTCCTCATCCTATCCTCATTTCTTCCTGCTCCTGTCTCCACTGTGACTACCTTCACTGCTCTTCCTTCAGGAACATAATTTAATGGTGCGGCAGATGCTATATGGCTAAAGCTTGCCTAAGGACTCTAGCATGCAATGCATATGTCACTCAAGGAATGAAGCTGAAGTTTCATCCATCCATCTCTGAAACTGGAATTATACGATTTTTCTTATCCCTGCTTCAACAAGGAGTTGCTGTGGATGACCAAATGAGGCAGCAAGGAACAAAGGAAACAGTGAGAGAGAGAAAGATGCCCCAGCTTTCTCTTCAGAAGTAACTAAGGTTTTTACAGCACTGACCCATACTAAAACAACCATATGGACTTTACACCTCCCTCAAGGAGCTATTCTGCCCCTCTAGGATCAATATAGTGTTGTCCTTACTGCCCTGGAAGGACAGAGACAATCTCAGACCAATGATGTGTCTCTCTTCAAGTGCTGAAGTATTACGCAAGTATTAGATCGGCCATAGAAAAAGCTGAAGCTCCAACACCATCAATTCACAGCCTTGGTTTCAGAGGGAAGCAGGAGGAGATAGATATGATCCTCATCTGTCTCTTTTTAAAACAGTCCACCATCTTTGTCAGTCTCTTGAGTTAAGCACTGTACTTTCATTGTGAACAGATGGCAAAGATGGAAAAGGAGTACCAGGTTGCCCAAATCATGCCTTTTTTATTTGATTAATTTAAACATTTCCTTCTTAGTTCAGTGATGTGGGATGAGGTGGTGTAGGTTTCCCCAGGCATCTCCCATAGGGCATCTCAACCATCCTAGTTGAGACAGAGTTATCTGGAAGGATATTTATTGTATAAGCCAAATAGGTTGAGGCATCCTTCTGTACCTGCTCAGCTGCACGCCTTATGCATAGATTTCTCCTCACAGGTGTTCTTCTAGCAAAGGATACTATCAGGTCCATATCCTTGTGTAAATTAAAGAACCTGAACTCATATTTCTATATCAGGGTAAAAAAAATATGGGCCTGATGCATTTCATCCCATCCCTTCAAGCCTATATAACCACACAGTAATTATCCAGGTCAAAAGCATGTACCATCAGGGTCACTAACTTGTTCCCACAAATTCCTCTCTGTGGCATAGCCCCAGAGTATTTTCTATCGCCTTGAGTCAGCATTAAATCACAGTTACATAGAAGAGCAGGTATGTCACCAGTGACATAAAAACAGCAGAAAAGAAAAAAAAAAGACTTAATAGTGGTTAAATAGGACAAGAACAACTCTGACAGTCTAGTGGTGTCACCTAGAAAAAAATTCCTCTCTGGCCCCAATCTGATAATCAGTTTATTCATGAATGCAAGACATAGTATACCTAAAGTATGTCACAGGAGATCAGTTCCCCTTGGACTTAAATCCTGTTATAGTTATGATCAATGTCAAATGCATTACAGAGTCACAAAAAGGTCTTAAAAAAAAGCCAAATATTCATCAAAGAAGAAAACTTGTGGTTCTTACAGAGTGCAGATGAGCATTAGAAGTTCTAACATGGATTAATATGGCAGTAATGTATCACAAACACATAGCCCATCAGGCCAGTTTCAGATCCCTCAGACATCTCAAGAACCTCTATATCAGAAGAATATCTCCAGACACCTTTCGTAAACCTGAGAGTGTCCCTCATTTTTTACTACATCTCTGCCTTACAGTAAGCTATACTAATATATAATGTCATCTCCACCTAGTGTTACCAACAGACATTTTGTAAGGGACACTCTATCAATGCTTTACTTCTGCAGATAAAGCCCCCTACACACTATCTATCAAAATAACTCATTATCTCTCAGAAAAAGTAGCACTGAAAAGTGCATAAGACTCATACATGAATAAAATACTCTGCTTGAATTTCCATTCCCAGTCAGAAAATATTGAATTAATAAATGTGAAAGAAATAATAATGAGTCAAAAAAAGCCGAGCAAAACCTATTTAAGCATTGTGTTAAGCATGACAGTTATTTTTCTGGATGGAGGGTTAAAATTACAAGAGATTGAGGGAGGATTTGAACACACCTGTCCAACATCTGAGGAGAAGGCCATGCTTGAGAGTCCCAGGCACAGACAATCATCAAGTCCCTCAGGATTCCTATTTGGCTTAAATATTTGATTTTACCTATCTTTAAATTCTTATTAACTACAACTAGATAGCTTGGGAAATCTCATTCAGCCCAACAGCTTTTACAACACCCATTCCTACACAGATGACCAATGCTAAAACAAGAGGCTGAATTCAACAGTACCGGAGCTCAAGGACTTGATGGTGCTAGACCTCACAGCTGATTCAAGACCAGGTCAACAGTGGGTGTAGATGAATTTCTGATAGGAGATTCTCAGAGGTAAATGAGAAATCTGTAAGCCCAAACTGTTCTTAAGCAGAATATCTGACCTTTTTCTTCACCCACACAAACAACTCCCCCTACAAGATACCAGATGTGCTGCCAGCCAGCTTCCACACAGCAGCTACAAGTTGCAGCAGCCAAATGAATTGACCACGTACTTCAGTCTCCTGAGCTATGCATGTATCACCTGCCTTCAATTCACACTAAAATGTGCACTGTTTTTTACGTTTATTGGTGATTTACAGACCAATGTCACCATTACTCAATGCCTTGGAGGGCAACACACCAAGTGTTTCTACATCCCAGTACAGATAGTTCTGCCACTGCTGGCAGCTCTGCAGCAGATGTACAGCTTGTAAGCTGTGTCATTTATGAGCAGTGACAGAAATTGAGGTCACTCTCATTATAGAAAGGAACCTTTAAAAGAGCACATCACTGTCCCCTGGATGTTGACATTTACAAATGTTTTGCTGTTTCTAGTGGATAAAAAATATCACATGTAGAACTAATACTGTAGTGCAAATGAAATGCTGCTGGAAAAGCAAAATCCAGGACAATGCAACCTCATCCATGAGGTTAACAACAATACATCATCATACATAAGTTTCATGCTCAATAAATCCACTGGAAATTAAACTCAGCTGACAATATTGCAACAAGTGTTCTAATTCTCTTATAATCAAGCACATTAGGAACACACCATATTCATTTTCAGTGGCTTCAGCTTCTCAGCCTAGCATATTAGAACAATTCAACACATCTGGGACTGAATTAATGTCACAAACAATTTTATACACTTGGAATTATCTTCTCACTTTGCATTACACAGAAGACAGTCCTCAAGGCAAATGGTTAGCATTAAAAGAGTGATGGGTTCAGCTACTTAGACCACAGGACTCACTTTGAAAAACCTGGTCCTGAGGGCTGGTGGGGTCCATCTGTTAGAGAAGGGAAGAGCATCTTTGGTCATAGGCTTGCCAAGCTAGTGAAGAGGGCTTTAAACCAAAGTTAGAAGTCCCTTCAAACCAAGCCATTCTATGATTCTATGAATACTCCCTACTTGTTTAAGTCACCCTTAGAGCTGAAATGAATTTTTATTAGTTTGTGGCATATCCTCATGTTTATACAGCACCATTTGCATGCCTTGTACACGAAAACACAGTTACTACCCCAAAGAGCTTTTAGTTTAAATCATACACTTAGTAAACCACATCATTACAAACTTGTTATAGATTTAAATCTAAAAAGGAGGCAGAGCAATGACAAAACCATGGGGAGTAAATACATCTGTTTTTCAAGGGAATCTGAGACAGAGTATGAGGTTATGCAAGGATATAAGCTGCTCTTTTAGAAAGTGTATCCACTATAATATAAAATCAAGTAGGGGTGGAGAGGGTTTTCGCTAGATCAAATGATGTGGAGGTATATAAAGCTAGACCCGATAAAAGACCTGGACACTGCAACTTTTGTGCCTTGTCCCATTAGTTGGGACAAGTGCATTAGTTGGGCTACATCCAACAAAGGATTTATGTGGTTAAGTGGGCAATGGTCTCAAAGGCATACTCCAATTCCCAGAACTAGTTGCTGCTTAGCCCTGGACACACATTAAGGATCAAGCTGGTGTGTTATGTTTCCCAAGTAGCCAGAGTTTGCTGCTCCTTTCTTCCCACAGATATGAGACACTCTCGGTTCCTCAGACAGATCATCAGGAAAAGCAAAACCTGGAAGATTTTTCTCAGATATTTTTGCTTTTGTTGTTCATTTCACAGCTCCCTTCTCACCTGCCACTGCACCCTCACTGCACAAAGGCTTTGACTCTTTTAATAACTTCTTGCTTTTATCAAACATGCAACTGCTTTAGCTGTTTGAATCTGACCTGTGTCATTCAGGAGTTAGGAAGCAATTCCTGTATCTGTCCATGAGGTTAGCTGATGGAGCAAACATTGCAAGAGTACTTAATGCCTTTCTTCAGATAGCTGGATTTCATTCCCATGAATTTAAATATACTAACAAGTCTACTTTTATAGAAGAGGTGGCCATTTTCTTCCAATATGATGATGGGTAATACCTTTTTCCCTCTGTACAACAAACATGCAAAGGAAGAATGCAGGCTCCTTGAGCTCAGACAATTGTGGTAACAACTTTACACTAAAACTTCAAGCTGTATACATACATATCCTGCTGCTCTGGGAGATTTCCAAAAGCACACAGAGAGTGCCATTAGGGGACTTTTTAGAACACTATTATCCTGTTCCTATCCAGTAATCTGTAAAGTTTGGTCTTTGATATATAAAAAAGTTATTTGCAAATCCCACAGTATTTTTAGCTTATCACCAACTCTAATTATAGTTGAAAACCCTGGGTTAATCCAGTGATATTCTCTTTCCCTAAATTGCCTTCCTTGCACATTTTTTAACCTTTCAGTTTATCTCTGGACATTAAATATGTAGGTGAGGAGACTGAAGTACTGTTTGAGACACCCGGTACCATTATGCACATTGTGGCCTATGTTGCAGGCCACATTTCTCCCTGAGCATAAGCAGAAATGTTGCCCTGACTGGACATGACCTTGTTCTCGTGATTGGACAAGGAGGATTTGATCCCCAGGTCATTGGATGGCTAATGTAAACCATATAGGCTGAGATATATAAGCTTTAACTGCGCAACAAGAAGCAGCAGACATTTTCTGACTTCTTAAGAAGCAGACCTTCTGCCTGGTCGTCTCCTGATTAGGCAGAGACATGTGTCCAGGGTTCTCCAGGCAGACTGCCTGGGGAGCCATGGATGCGGGGTCTGCTCAGTAGATATTATAGCTTTTGCCAATGCTTAGATGCTTAAGCTTAGTATGCATAGAAATCAGTGCACAAAGAGTTAAATAAATGCTTTGAGAAAACTTCTGGAGTCTAGCCTTCTCATCATTCTCCCTCCTGGATGAGCCAGACACAACAGCATGTAACAGCTTTTGTCAAGTGTGTTGAAAGTCCTCTATCAGTTGAACGTGTTATGCAGTAGTGAAGGTATGTTGTGAGAAATCAAAGAGAAACCCTCACTTCTGGAAAATGATAGCCTTGTAACAAAAATACCAAAATTGTTTTCTTGTAATTGTCAGTTTCTGTGCAATTTTCTGCAAAATAAATATTGTCTTTTAGACAAAAATGTATTTTGTGGTGAAAAATGTATTTTGTAGATCAATAGACTGAAGACCAAAGGAAAGTGATATAATCATCTTGTTTGATCCATCAGAAGAATGCCATTATTTGTATCAACCTTATAATTTCTATAAAGTAATGACACTTTAAAATAACATGTGGATTTAAACATTTTGAATGGTAAGAATCTACCACAGCTCAGTTAATTGTCTCTGCTATCCATATTATGCAGCATCAGCTTCTGTGCTGTCACATCAGGATATTTTATTAAATTCTGACCAATTCCTCCCTATGAAAAATATCTTTCCCATGAAGGATTGTGCACAAATCACCTCTTGGCTTTTTCTTGGGTAAGCAGAACAGATTGAGTTTTTTTAGGTTCTCACTAGAAGGCATGTTTTCTGCACTATCCTGTGGCTGTTTTTTAATTATTTATCAACTGAAAGAAAAATGCCAACTCGCCTTGGTACATTGCCTTGTTTCTATCCGGATACCCTAGGAAATACTCATTGATAAGCTATGAATGCTATTCTCTTTCTCTTAGGACAAACCAAAATGAAGATTACTTCCGAGATTAGGCTGAAAGAGACTTGCTTTGATGACACTTGCTTATACTCTCAAAAATATCCAGAAGTTTCAATGACTGATGATTCTTTTTTTTGGAAAACATATGAAAGCAGTTAGAAAAGAACAAATAGCTCCAAACTTTTCTGAAAACCTCATTAACTTGAAAGTTGAATATTTGGCTTCAAGAGGAGTTATCAGACCAAAATCTGTGTGAGAGAATTTATATATGTATACAAACACATCTATATGTATATATTTATGTAAACATAAAAAAAACGTGGACCATATGTGGCCTCTGCCTTTGTATGCAGCTCACTAGAGAACTTTCAGATCAGCCACCTGAGCATAGGAATATTTGGAGGCTCAGCAAAAGATTTTTTTGCTGGAGAGGCAGTGGATAAGGAGGAAACAGTGAAGGGAGGGAAGGATAAATCTATAAAAACAGAGGGCTTTCTGGTGAGGCAAAATTCCATAGTGACCACAACATCCCATTTATTTCAGCTGACATCTTCTGAGAAGGTACACGGTTGTATATGTAACACTTTCTAATATTTTTCTCCCAGGACAAAGTTTTGTTTACACTCCCAGTGCTATGAATTTATAACTGAGGCATCATTTCGATTATTATATGTAATAGGAACTGTATTTTCACAGATGGCTTACCTTCCTCACCAGATGTCTGTTTTTAACAGTGTCCTAATAACTACTGCGTATGCTAACTTCATTCTGTATATTAAAAGGCATTGCCTTGAAGGGACAATTTTGGGCTACTTTTCTAATCACTGAAACAACTTATGAAAGCATGAACTGGATTCACCAGCACTTGCAAGCTGGAAATCAGCTACGACTCTTAAAAAATGAATGCTTCTGTGCCACTGGACCTGCCAGGCAGGAGACGTGAATTACTGGATTAAAATCCTGTTTGTGAAATACTGTAGATAATTTTATAGCTATATGCCTCCAGATCCCCTTTTAGTTTTAGAAATCTATGATTCACCTTCTTAACAACTTTCACACAAACATCACAATTTTCAAACAAACCCTTAATTTATTGCTGCAAAACATTACAGCCTGGAGAACCAAAGGAAACAGACAATGCCTGGGGGTTGAAGAAAGAACATGTAAACAGCACAGATGGGCTTCAGAGATATTGTTGAGCAGCATTGCCAAATCCAAACATTCCAAAAATCTGAGTCAGGCACCAAAAAAGTCTTGAAATTTACTTACAATTCATGAGATGTAAAAAATAACACTAACGCCTGCATTATTGTTTGGGCATATTCCTTTCCCAACTGCCTGTCAGTTATCCTCCCCCAATAGTTTTTGCATCCATTGGCTAATTTCAGCTATATTTGACAGAAGAGCAGAGAGCTGAATATTGTTGACTTCTTACAAAATTGGTGGGTGACTGGGCTGGGAGTCAAGGACAGGAAGGCAGGGGTAACTGGGACTTTGTTTGCACTGCTCAACTCACCCTTGCCCATGCAGCTCCATATGTACCATGTAAAAGACAACCACGTCAGGATTGGGAGCTGCAGATATTATAGTGAGCTGGTGATACAGAGGAACAAGGGGATATTTGGGGAAACATAAAGGATCTCATTCAAAGGACAGGGAAAAAAGACAAGCTAGTTCAGCTTTACATAATAGGTTGTGAAGAAAGTTGTAGGCATTGTGGCAGCGGGGTGTGACTGAGCTCAAGATCCAAGTGAAGCTCCACAACCACAGAAAGCTATCTACATTTTAGTCTCAGATGTCCATGACAGGCATCTAAGCACCAGATACACTAAATGAGGCTCATAAGCCCTTCCTCACAAAACTGCATGGTAGTTGAGTGCCACTGCACTCTTTCCCATGCTCCTGGATGCCTACTCCATTTCCAGTGGTTGTTTCTCCCTTGTGATTCACTAGCTCATTTGCTATCCACCCCCTTAGGTGTACCATAACTTGCTTCAGAGTAAAATAAGTTAGTGAAGGTAAAGTGGTCTGGAAGAATGGCTGCAGAGAGCAGGAGACAGGGAAGCAAATGGAAACCTCACCAAGAGGAGAACATACTCAAGCCAAGGTACTGTGAAATAAATCCCACAGATAATGCTTACCAGATCACCAGTTCTTACCCAGAAAAATCTTTGTGTTTCCAAAAGTTGGATTTTTTTCTATGTCTTACATAATGGGAGGTGAGTGTTTTCTCTTAATTTTCTTGTTGACAGTTCATGCCATTGCAAGTTTACCAACTCCACTAGTCAAAGGGAATTTGAATTCCTCCTCCTGGCCCCCCACTGCAACAACTGGTGCACATCAGCATAGAAGAAACACAGCTTTCTGGTGGTGAAGTCCCCAGGCTATGAACGCATAAAGATTTGTCAGCCTGGTGTCTTTCAGAAGTATAGCTTTCTCACAACAATTACAGCATCCTGTTGCTCACTGTATTTTGACATATTTTGAGTTTCTGTTTTCCAGAATATTTGAAGAAATTTTCTGAAAGGTCTAATTGGAGCATAGCCATCTCAAGAGCTTCTCTGTGAGCTGTGAAAAGTTTTCATTTAGAAAAGACATTACCTCCACATCTGATAACAAGAGTTGTATAGTACTGTTATGTTTTCTCACTTGCATGTATGTGGGACTAAGGAATCTGCCCTTATACTGCAGTATGGCTAAAGAGCCATGCAAACAGTCTGGTCATCCGGACAGTTGTCCTCCTTTACACACCTCATTTGACAGATTGAACAAGCGCTAACATGTGCTAGAAGTGAAGGGTCCCCTATACTGTTGCTGAGGCTTGTCAAAAGGGTGATTTAATAGAAAGAGTATTTCTATAATAAAAACAGACTTTCAACAGTTTAGCTGGAGTTCATAAACAAGCACAGGCTCACTGACTGATTTTTCTAGTTGAGCGCCAAAGTAAAAGAATGTGTCTAATAGCATTCAAGACCACATGTAAAAGAATGGATTGTGATAATCTGATTTAAAAGAAGAAAATGTGGATTGGCTATTACTAGACACTCAGCTGACCTTTTCTGTGTCGCAGGTTTTACGTGTATTTGTATATTAATACCCATATTATGACTATACCCTCTCATTTATTTAGTCTCCCTTCTGCAGCAACTAATATTTTTCCTTACAGTGGTGTTCTTTATACGATAGAATTGTGATTTCTCAGCAGTTTCAACCTGTGGCCTTGGGCTGGCAGCTCAATCAGGAAATGTGGTGCTGTTCCAGAACCAGTAGACCATGTTGGGAAGTGTGCCGGTATTTCTCAGGCTATTTGAAGTCCAGAACTTTCTCAAAAGCTTCTGTCTTGCTGCAGTTGTTGGGCTAAGGGTAAATGTTTGGCAATGCTAGATCAATAGACAGCAAAGTCTTACAAAACTTTTGCAGAAATCAAAACCACTGATCACTTACATTGAAGAATTTCCTAATGTCAGAGACAGGCTGAGATTACCCATTGGAAGGAAGAGACAAGCCTGGCCAACATAGCCTATCCCGTAGAAAGACTAACCAGGCAAGCTCTCTAGTGGAAAGCCAGATTCAGAGACAAAAGCAGGACCCAACAAAAGCTAAAGAAAAGTGAGCAAAAGTATGTCACATGTAAGTAGTCCCCAGGTGATCCTCCACTGTCCCCCACAAAAGCTGAGTATGGACTGTGAGTCAAAAGACAAGAAAAATCCATGCGCCCTAAAAATACTAACTGCAGAAATCAAGAATCTGATGACACTGGCAAGGGATGGACAGGCAGCAGAGAGCGTGGTCTGGTATGCTATCTGGCATAGTCCAGGCTCCACTGAATTTAGTAAGGTTCTGTCATGAATTTTATTAGAGATGGATTTACTCCCAGGATTGTCTTTTCCTATATTCTCATTACCTTAGTCAGCACTCTGCTTAAAACCGTATGAGGCTGTTTTCTGCATGAAGGAAAAAAAGTGTTGTATGATGAAATGGTAAAATAAATACTAGTTTTCTTGGCTCTCCTCCATAATATGTATTCCACTTCAAATTAAGAATGAAATTGAGCCTCTCAGTGTGACTGTTCAAGCATCTTACCCAGCCATCCATCTCCCAGCTGTGCAATGTGCCACTTGGATATCACTGCCAAGTGTAAGCACTTGAACAATTCAAGTCAGGTGATTATAGCGTAAAGACTCTTTTAATTTGTATCATACTATCAGAGGGTTTTTTATGCATACAATGCTTAATTTATTTATTTATTTCAGGGCTGTATATTTGTAGGTTCCAAGTCTTTGTTTAAAAGATAAGTTAGATCACTTAACACATAAATAGCTTGGAAGCTGACAGCCTCATATGTGAGTGACAGAGCCATGAATAAAATGTAAAGGCACTCCTTTAGAATCATAAATTCATCCTCCAGCCCTTGCTGCATTATATTATATATATAATAATATATGTAAGTTATATTGCTCCAGCCTTTACTGTATTACAGAGCTAATACTTTCTCCTTATAACCTTTTGCACTTGCCCCCTATTTACAGCATTCATAATCCCCTAGGATACTGTCAGAGAAGTTTTAACCTATAGTTTGTCATTGACTATGTAGTAAGGAAAGCTAAAGCCATAAAAGCAAAGCAATCTATCTGTTTTACGTGAGTTCTTTCAGAAGATTTTAGGTAAAAATTTTGGTTGATTGAAGTGGATCTGAAAAACAGAGGACAAAGAATGGCTGTGAAACAAAAAAACAAAAACCTATGGCATTCTGTAAATCACCTTCTGCTGTAAATTATAAAACCTTTCCTGTTTGCATATGTGTATTTTGGAATGCTTGCTTTAAAGTCTTTGTCCTCTTTAGAAAAGTGAAATAATGAACAGATTATATTGCTCCATTTCAAAGAAGAAAACAACAAAGAAAAGCCAACTGGAACACCAGATTATATAAATAAAGGCAACTTTTACTGACAGTGTTCTGATCCAAATATTTATTTATTTCCTAACTCATACAAAATTGATGCTTGTAGAGGTATTGGGTTAAAAGGGTTGGAAAATTAATTCTTCTAGTTACCCACAAAGAACATATAGTACTGATGAAGCAATGAAAACCTCTTTGATTTGAATAAGAAATACATTACAGATAATTTACAGAAATAACACCTAGTGTCATATAGAAAATGATGATTTAGAGCAACAGTATCAGCAAAGACATCGATATTTGTCTCTGCTGTAGCTATAATCAGTCGCCCTTCACCCAGATCCCTCCAGTGGATAGGGAGGCTTCACTTCCACAACTCCAAACAAGAAAGCTAACTGTTACCATTGCCAGGCATTTCACCTGTTTGTTTGTCAGTCACCTCTCTCCTCAATCTCATACACCACCTGGTTCTTGCAAGGTCAAAACACATTTTTTACACTATTGAATGTTGCTGGATTCAGACCAAAGACCTACATGTAAAAGACTAAAAACAGAAGGAGGTTCTGTTCTACTAGAAATTTACTTAGTGATCAGATGGAAAACTTGGCTTCAGGGAAAAAATGTTAGATACCAGAAAGAGATGTCAGTCCTAGATAAAAGTAGTTCTAACTTTTAACATAAATGAAAGTGTTATTAAAGGTCTGTATAGGAGTCATGCCAATTTCTAAATAGATGAGAAATGCAATGAAATGCTATCTAAGTCCTTATAAATTTTGCTATTTACACAAAAGAGGAAAAAGAATGTTTCCTACATCATTTTTCATGTTTCCTTTCATATCTTGCATACTTATTAAAATGTAGGGTTTCAAGTACCCATAGAAAAAATATGAACGTGCAGAGAGAATAACAACTAGAAAGAAAAAGAAGCAACCAAGTCCTATAACTGGACTTAAAATAATTCAGTCCTACCCAAAGAGTCAAATCATGTTCTTTTTCCTCCCTACATAAAAGCTGCACTCATATTCATAACAGCAGAAGAAGAAAAGCACAGTTGCTTCATAACACTGGACACAGCTTTCCAGAAACAAGATAGCAATTACTCAGAAATTCTATGGAAAACATTAATCACAGAGTAACTTGCTATTTACATTAAAGGTGTAGCCTTTAAAATTAATTTAAATAAAAGAAAAAGAATTATTTTGTCATAGGACAGTTTTGTCTATAATGTGGAGTCTCTGTTCTTTGCTCTTTGTCCAGCATTTCTTCTGAGATATATATCTATAAATTTATAGATACACATCTGAGAGAGACGTATCAAAAGTTAAAACATGTCTGGATGGAGAACTCACAAATTTCACTTGAAACTACATTTGCAGGAGACAAACCTCCACAGAAAAAAATGCCAGAACAATACATTTTAATGAAATGACATTCCCTGTCCATGATCCGCATAGGATCCATGTAGAAACCTAAATGCCTAGTCCGTAGAAGTGGAGCTAACAGTGGCAATCCAGATTCCCCAGTGCCACCAGGCTGAAGCACCCTGGTTCTCATGGGATGCAGGGGTTTCCATCCCCATGGAGGCTGCTAGGACATGTGCAGAGCAGGGTCAGTGGTGGTGATGTAGAGAGCTGTCAGCCTCCGTGTGGACTACAGATGAGATCCCAGTCCCCTGGAGGTCAGTGCAAGCCACTCTTGTTGATGCCTGCGGGAGCTGGACAAATCCCCAGGGCAGCAGCAGGTTCTGAGGGCAGGAACGCGGGATGAGGCGTCACTGATTCTCTGATCCAGACCCAGCATGGCCCCCACATTGCCTGCCAGCTCTGTTCTCACTAGGCTCTACAAAACTAGTCTCTGCTGTCATGCTGCTTCCACGGAAAGACGGCTGGACCAGACAGGAACTGTTGAGCACCACAGCGCTTCTTATTCTTTCACATGCAGGATGCTAGTGGGCAACCAGCTCCAATTCAGAACCAGGAAAATCCAACTGGAGGATGTGCTCCTTAACAGAGGAAAGACTGTCTGTGTTTCCAGCAGTCAGCACTCAGCTGCCCAGTCATTATCATCACTTGTCAAAACCAGTGCAAATTCACAGGAAAAAGAATGTCCGCATTGAGAGGGTACAAATCCTTCCTCATGTTTGAGAATGGCACAAGCATTTACCCAGCATCTCTATCAAATATCGTAGAAAAGGTTACATAAAAATATTTAAATATATGGATACAGATACATAGATATTACACTTGCATAAAATGTATATTCAAAACCCTTTGGGCAGTTTCACAGTTAGCTGAAAATGTATACTTTAGAAATGTGAACAATTTTCTACTCTTTTCTAGTTTAAGTAGGAGGGGGAGGGGAAAGAAGCATCAGCCTTATTAATACTAAATGCTAAGTGCAGAAGTTTAGCTGTAGCTGTAGGGTTTTGAAGCAATTGATTTGACAGAACCTCCAAGCATAAACTCTGTTTTAAAAATCCACATCTATTCCCTAGATTGCTTATTGTTTCATGAAAATGAAAACCTATGTGTCCTGCTTGTATCAGCTAGATCTCCTGAGACCATTCAATTAAACCTCATAAGCCTGCAATACCTCAAGATAGGACTGTGTATTGGGAGTACGCATGAACCTTATTGCAGTAATTCTGTGTGATAATAGGAATTTATAACTTCTCATATCTTGTCTAATCTAACTTTAGAAATAAAAAACCTTAAATGACACCACAAGAAGCTCACAGTTCTGCGAAAATTAAAGTCAGTATGAAATTTTACTAATAGACCATATCATTTACACAGATTTACATAAATACAGAGATATTAAAATATTAAATCAAAGCTAATTAACATAGGATAGAGTTTTACATGGCAACATTTCAATTCTAGTCACACTTCTGCAATTACTTTTAGTGTCATGAGATTATGTAAATAATACACATACCTGTATATCCATAATATATATAAAGATATATATATATCTGTCTCTCCATCCTTCTTTTTTTCTTCAAAAATAGGGCAATTTTATAAATGCAATGAGATGTGACAAGCAGTACACTTCTGGGAAATTATTGCATGCCTTGAGTGCATAAGGCAGAAGGAAGAGTATCTGACTTCAGACACTAAAGAAGTGGAATCATCAACCAGAAATGCACTGGAGTGATTTGGAACATCTTATTGCTTTTATAAAACTCGAAATTATACACTGTTGGGGTGGGGGGTGGGGGAGTTTAAAGGCACAAAATAAAGGGGAAAGTAATATCTTTCTATTTAGTGGAGATCAACGGTCAAGAAGCTCCATTACTGTTCACCGAACAGTCTTCACTGTCCTAAATCTATTCCCTGTGGTGCAATACTGTGCCGCAGTTGCATAAGGAGGTTAAACACAAAAGTCCATGCATCCTTTATTAGGTGAAACAAAACAAAGCCAATTTCCTTGCCCAGCAACAACAAAGTAGTCATTAGTATCTGATCACACTGACTGACGGCAAGAGTCACCCATGGCTCCCACCAAACAGCAATGGGCAAACACCACTTGGTCACACCTACCTTAGGCTCGCTTGCCACACTAACCTCAGCGGGTGGAGCAGCTCTTTGAGCTGGATGATATAGTACTTGCCTAAAGCTCAGGAGGCATGGATCCAAACTCAACAGCAATTTCCCATCAGACCAGGAAAGATGGGAACAGGATAAAACTGGGTAACAGAAACACTACCCTGAAACATCTGCATTTTGGGGGTATTAGAGGATTACAGAGCACTTCTGTCACCCTCTTTCCTTGTTTTAAGTTGGTTATCAGCATTCACTCCAAGATTAGGGCCCCAGACCTGGCCCATGTGTCTGGGATTTTTCTAGTCAGCCACCCTGGAAGGCAGAGCACAGGACAGTAGAAATACAAAGGATACAGAATATTAAAAACTGTGGACTATTACTATCTCCTCAAATCACTTCTAACACTGGGACAGAAAGCAAAAAAAAATAAAAAAAAAAGAACCCTCAGGACCACTTTTTCTTTGCTATAATTTTTGATGTTAGTATGCACAGTAGAGGGCTGCCTCTGCTATGATACCACACTAGACATTTAAAAGTTTGGATACGGCACTCTGTTAAGGCACCTTCAAGTAATGGTCATTGATTTAATCACTAAGCAAAGCCGCATTTTCTGCAACCGACACTGCTTCCTCCAACACACACAGACCCAGCAGCCACTCACACCCACCACCCACAGACAAAAA
The DNA here is from genome assembly GCA_013390005.1 of Calyptomena viridis. Lineage (NCBI taxonomy): Eukaryota > Metazoa > Chordata > Aves > Passeriformes > Eurylaimidae > Calyptomena > Calyptomena viridis. Next base: position 282,380 of record WEIV01008400.1, read on the forward strand.
ACTCTTGGTGCTTGCTAGGGATAAACTACATCAGCCACTTCTAAAATAAATATTTGCCAGGGTTTAGGAGTGGACATTTTTTTTGCACAACTGCATGGTTAGTTCCCCAAGAAGGAAAACAGGAGAAAATTATGGGTTGTCTGTCCCTAACTGTCTACAAGATTAGGAGGATTAAAAATACATATCAGCCTAAAAAAGTAGAAGCAAGATCGGTACTGCTGCAGGATTCCTTGCTGAGAGGCGAAGCAGTAAATGCAGGCGTTCAGTGCAGGGTGCCTGGTGCAGAACTGTATTGTTTCAGGACCAACAGGAGCTATAAAGATAACCTCCTCTGGGAGAGGATAGGCAAGCTACTGCACATTACCTCTCTATTCCACACAGAGTGGTACTGGATTTGGGTTTCAGGTTTCATGGTATGGGGATGGGGATAGGGGTGGGGAAGAGGGGGCATTTGAAGATAAAGGGAGATGAAGGGAGAGGAAAACTCAAGCATTGCTCTATGCAGACAGCTGACTCCATTCCCCAGATAGTGGGTCGGTCAGTACTGCAGCTGGGGGCATGGGGCTGGGAGGCGCTTGCAGTTAAGCCCAACTAGAGGTGGCCATTTCTACACAAAACAATATCCAGTCCCGGAAAAGAGTGGGACAGGAGCATAGATCCCAGTACAAAAGGAGACCACAGTGTACTTCCAGTCTGCTCCGAGGGGACAGGAGGGTCCCAAGGCACCCACCAGACCTGCCTCTCCCCCCACACCACTCCCCCATACTGCAATAGACACCATGCAACAGTGACATAGGGTGCGGTGGGAATCCCAAGAGCAGGAATATCCCGGTCCTTGGGGTAATAATGTCCAAGTAAAAGGGCCCCCCTACCCCTGACCCTCTCCTGTAGGTGGATGACTTGATACTTAGTAGCTGTGTGCAGCTCCTTCTCCAGTTAAAAGATGTATCCTTTCCTCACACAATGAGAAACGCAATGTGATCTGTCATGCACTTGGATCATGGGCTTATTCGTTCATTTGAATTAGCAATGTTTTCTTCTTCGGGGACTAGAATAATCACTCAGGTATTTACAAACACCAATCAGCGCCTTCACGACGTCTCCCCCAAACCATCATGACAAAATCACCGTCTGCAGAAGCCCCACACCAGCTGTGTCCGAACAAGCCTGTGCTTGCTGAGAGCTGGGGGCTGCCGAGGGAGAAGAGCGTTGGATCTCCGAGTCCTGAGGGGGTCTTCCCAGTCGGCTGTCTCTTCCTTCAGGTGCCTCTCCGAGCACCACTGTCCCAGGGTGCTGGCTCCTGCTATTGCTGCTGCGGGCACAGTGGTCCCGTTCATACTCCTCCTGAGCCTTTTGCATTTTCCGCTTCTTCATCTTTCTCTTGTGGATGTGGAAGGTGGTGAGGGAGAGGAGGATCAGGCAAAAGATGAGGGTGACTAGGACAATTAAAACCAAGGTGGATGAGAAGGACTGGAAGAGCTGACCCACTTGCGTGATGCAGGTGCTGCTGGTATTTAAAGTGGAAGATGTCCTGTTCAGAAGACAGGGCGGCAAAGACAGCCTCAACTCCTTGGAGAGCTTGGCACTCATTGAGGAGGCTACGGAAGATGAGGACCTTCCTCCTCTCCCCGAAGACGCCTAAATTTCAGTCGCTGCCGGGTGCTCGCTGGAAATGCCCGGGATGCCGCCGGCTCAGCCTCCCGCTCGCTCTGAAGTACTCGAGCAGCCTGCAACGGGAGCCGGACACATCAGCGCCCCGAGGCACCCACCCTGCGCAGCTCCCCGCACCCCAGCCCCGGCTGCGGCAGCCTCCGCCCTGCGCCCCGCCACGGCCCC
>WEIV01008400.1:284315-295715 GCA_013390005.1 Calyptomena viridis
TGTCGCCCGCTCCCTCCGTGACCCTGCGCTGCCGCAAGCGCAGCCGGCCCCGCTCGTCGCCCCGGTCCCCACGATAGTGCAGCCTCCCCTCCCTGCCCACCTCTGCCTCCCACGCCCTTTGCATCCCCGGACGCTGAGAGCGGCCCATACTCCCTTCCCCAAAACACCCAGACGTACGCGCCATGCGCACGGACCGCAGGCAGCCTCTTCTCCCGTGTCCCCATCCACGCAGACACGCCACGGCCAGAGCGCCCACATCAAGTCACCCGCAGCCACCCCCGGCGCCTTCACCTCCCGGCTGCCTTGTGCGCCCACCCGCAACTCACGTTCGCACCGGCACCATTCCCCGAATACCGAGCTCCCATGGGTACCGAAACCCCGTCCCTTCGCACAGCCAGCGCACTCGTCCTTTCCCGTGTGAATCTGTGGGAGCAAAGCAATGCCAGGGATTCTTGTCGGGAATATGTGTGAAAATTTGCCTTAGCAAGTCTAAGTGCATCACAGGCATATTCGTCAAAAACGAATGGGTATGAGCTGCCCATTAATACATTTAGGCTAAAAATCAGACTATTTCTAAACATAAGGGAATTTATTACTTGAAAAGTACTTTCAGTAGAGATAACAGGACAGAAATAATAATTACCGTTAGGATGGAGCTCTTCACACTTCCAAAAGGAGCAGACTGATGTAGTGTCTGGCAACATGGGGCAAGATCTCATGGCCAGGAGGTTCCATCAGTCCCACATTGTGTACTCTAGACTAACCTCAGCCGCTGGGAGCAGAGTTGTAAAGTTCTGATGTGAGTAACAAAACATTAAGGAAAAATAGAAAGTGTCCTTCCTTTCTAGTGACCTGAAGCCACCCGAAAAGCCTGGAGGAAAATCTGTACTAGATGAGCTCTGACATGAGTTGAAAATGTCTTAGGTCAAGAACAAATATCTGTTAGATCTGCTGATCATGATAGCTAAGAACCTGTTGCAGAGGTGGGCAGGAGCTGGTAAGCTGTGTATTTAAGCACTTTGTTGTTTCAAGGCAGATTTCTTCTGTACTGTTTTCGTGTCTGACAAATGCACTGCAGCTTGTGAAATTCGGCCAGATGCTATTAACTAACTCTATGATTGTTCTGGTGAAATATTTACACCACAGGGGATGAACTACATTAAACCTGGTTGAGATAGTCCCAATCATTTGCAAAGGGACTAACTTAATACTTCCTCTAAAGCCAGAGGAATAGAGGTTCCCATTACTCCTTCACCACCCCAGATCAATACAATCTGATGCCTTAGAGGGGTGCTGCACAGAGACTGTTCAGTCCAGAACTGAGAGACAAGCCTTTGCCCACTCATTTGCCCACTGCTCCTCTCATTCAGCTCCCTCAGTTGCATCCCCTGTGTCATTGCACAAAACACACCTCCCCCAAGAACTGCGGGCTGGACTAGACAACATTTAAAGGTCCCTTCCAACCCAAATTATTATAGGATTCTATGATTCTCAGCCCAGCATTCCTTCCAGACATGCACACCTCCTCTTGCATACCAGCCACATCTCCATATCCTTGCTGACATTCTGCCTGCACCCTTTTCTCCCTCCATACCTTTCTCCAATGTGCACGTCTGATGTTTGCATTAATGTGTACTCTGTGCTTGCTGCTCCTGCCTTAGTGGGGAAAATAACCACCACAAGCTGAAACAGCAAATCAGTGTTCAGGCCATTCCCTCTTTCCTCCCACTATTCTCTGCAAAGCAGCAGCTGAATGGGAGGCTGCAAAACAGGGTGAGGGGCATGGAAGCCACTCATCATGGACTGTGCCACTAGAGAACACTTTTGATCCCACCCAGAAGCAACCAAGGTATAAACCAGTAGCGCTGTTCTCCCTGACTGGGATCCACTGAATCCTAAATTGAAGGTGGGAAAAGGATATCATTTAATCCCGAAAGCATCTTTGAGTTTGTTAACTTGCAGCAGTTGATCTGAGACTATAATTCAGAAATTCCTAAATGATTAGAAATAATTTATTTTAAAAAACCCAAACAACAGCATAAGAATGGATGTTTGCACAGAAAACAGCATTAGTAGACATAATATAGGTATGAAGATACCTTAGGATGTTAGCCCTATTTATGGCAGAAATAACCAAATTGTGGACTGAATAAACTTCAAAGCTGAAGAATTTACTAACTCATGACTGCGGAAGTTAATAGGAGTACTTATTTATTGCACTAGAATATATGACTATGTCTTCAGGTTTTACTTGTTGGAAGAGGAAAGACAAAGCTAAGTTAAACTGCCTAAAATAAATACAAAATCATCTGTGTACTAATTTTACCTGCTGTCCTTTACCCATCTGACCATTTGCCTTCCTTGTGTCCCAAGCTGCCTCTTCCTGTCTCTTCTGCCACTGTCCGTTCTCATCAAGACCACTGGGCTGAAATGCCCAGAATTATTGAGATATATGTTTTACTTATTATTTCAAAATGCTACTCACATTATTCCTTGCTTTTAGGATTAACAAATAATGAAAATGTGTCTCGTGCATTAGTATGATAATTATTTGAAGTATAAGGTTTTTCCTAAAATGTAGAGAGTGAAAGATGGGCTCAGGATGTGGACAAGGCACCTCAGCAAATGTTTAACTCTTTCCCCACTGTCTGTGTTCATGCACCATTTCACAATATTTCTTCTTTAGCTAAAATAAATGAAAAGCAGAAGTTGTTCTTTCTGGCAACTAATTTTACAGTTTTTAATGAAGGAGTCCTAAGAGAAGCCCTGTGGAGTAAAGGGGAAATAACTCTGCGGTAATTACACATACCTTAGCATTCTGCTTCATTCTGGCTGCCAGCCAACCAAACTATACAGATTCAAATACCTGTAATCAGAATACAGGGAGTTTCAGAAATCAGGGGAAAAAAAATCTGTATTGTTATTGTGCATTATTCCTTTGCTCTGATTAAATGGTATAATTGGATTTGAATATAAAAATACAAAAATAAACACATCTCCAATAGATAATGTGGTCATGAAACCCCCTTCCTTTTTCTGGCATGAAAATAAAGGACATGATATCTTCAAAGGTGCCATCTTTCAAGAATAAATTGGTCATTAGTTATAGTGAATTTCACCATACTATATATGAAGTATGACACTTATGGGGATTAGGTTTCTTGCAGAAGTCAAGCAGGACTTGGTCACTGTGTGATAGAGGACATAATTTTAAGATGATATTATTTTAAGGGGATATTATTTTATACTTTTTGGATTTTACAATAATGTTTGTACTTGTTACAGCCTTGATAACTCCCAGTTTTCTCCGGATCCAACTTATTAAGAAGGAGACAGCATATGTATTGGCAAATCCGCAAAATGGACTTTCATACATGGATTTCCTTTCTTAACCTATAATTAGAGAAGTTGTTCCTTCACATACTAATTCCTCGATCCCTGTATTACAAGGCCCTTTTATGCTAAGGCAATTTCCTCATGAGATATCTTAGATGAACAAAGATTGTTCATGTAAGTAAAGGTCTGATGGTTCAGGCCCCTGGCTATTAATGATCTTTCTTGAAAAAAAAGTATTATCCCATCACTGTTTAAATTTTGGACTTGATTGCATATAGAATAAGGCGTGATCCCTTATGGACCAAGACTGATGTCATAATTTGTCAGATAGACCTAGCACACAATGAATGCCAGTAACCCCTGTATGTCGCTGCCCTGGCTCCTAAATTGGAGCTTTTCTTCTAATTATCAAAGTCCCGTACCAGACAAAAGAGATTGGACCCGCAGCTTCTCAGTTTCTCCTGTTGTTTATGAAGTTCTTATCACAACTTCAGCATGCCATCCTGATCCTGGATTTAACACACTGAAGCATGTGCTGCAAAAGCTGTGGAATGGTGGCTGCTGCTAGGTTTTAAGGACTCTGATAATCAATTAACTGATACTACCTACCATATTTACAATTCTGTACCAGTAATAACAACTTGTTGCTAACAGGTTTCTTCTACCTCAAATCTATTCTACCAATGCCTACGTGCCAGCTCTACTGCAGTATATGGAACAAGAAGAAGAAGAAAAGAGAACTTAGGGCAATATGCAAAATCCTCCATCTTGTCTTCTTTTATTTCCATACTACAAAACCCAAAACTGCAAGTTTCACTTCTGTGACAAACTAAACTATAATCTAACTTATGTTTTTACTGCTTTTGCTTCTTCCATTAATGTTGGAAGCATTTCCCAGGGGCACAGATCAAAGACTGTGTCCTCCTGGGGTCTCTGCGAGGGTCCCAGACCCTCCAGGACAATCTGAGGAGTAGTCCAGATATCCTGGACTCCGACACTTGTATTAATCCACTATTTCCCCATGGCATTAGGGCCATCTGTGTAAAAGTCTCTTAAGACGCCACATACTCCCACAACTACAGGTGAGGATATAAACAGGGTAGATAGAAAAGATTTCATAAACAAAATTTAAAACCCCAAGTATTTCATATGCACTGGTAGGTCAGCTAAGATCCTGCACGTGTAAACATTTGTCTTAAAAAGATACCAGAACCGTCCTTCGGAGATTATAGGTTGGAATACCTTTACTCTGGCTGACAATTTTGCTTCCCAGGTTACCTAGCTGAGAAGCAGTGTTCCTTCCTTCCTTCCTTCCTCCCTTCCTCCCTCCCTTCCTCCCTTCCTTCCTCCCTTCCTTCCTTCCTTCCTTCCTGCCTTCCTGCCTGCCTTCCTGCCTTCCTGCCTGCCTTCCTGCCTTCCTGCCTTCCTGCCTTCCTGCCTTCCTGCCTGCCTTCCTGCCTGCCTGCCTGCCTGCCTGCTTGCCTGCCTGCCTTCCTGCCTGCCTCCCTCCCTCCCTCCAATTTTTTATCTTTCCTTCTTTCTCTTTCTTTCTCTTTCTTTCTCTTTCTTTCTCTTTCTTTCTCTTTCTTTCTCTTTCTTTCTCTTTCCTTCTTTCCCCCACACTTTCTAGAATAAGGTAATCTGTGCGATGCGGACTCACAATTACTTCAGTTTCAGGAGATGATTTCTTATTAAGCTTAAGGGCAATTTTACATATTCAATTTCTATTCTTACTTTAGCAAAATAATCTTTTCTTGTTCTGGTAAAGAAGAAACATCCCACATGGGATGGCGAGAATCAAAAAAAAACCCAACAAATGAAGGATGTATGTGATGCTGACTGAGGAAGGTTACTAGGCTTTTACTGAATTCAACAGGGTGTTAAATGGTACCAGGAGTATAATATGAGTCCAAACTATGAAGAAATAAATAGACAACATTAAGCACACCTGACCAAGTACACAGATCTTCAGTTTCATTATAAAAGCAGAATTCTAAAGCTGCAACATAGATGCATCTACTAATGCATAATGCAAAGGGAGAAAAGAAGGACAGGATTTTAACCGTAACTATACATTAAAAATGCTGTTTATTTTTTTCATTAGCCAATGCATTTTAGAAAGGCAGGATCAGAATAATGACCTTTCAGATTTAATCTTTTTGCTCTTCTTAATAGTTAACAGAGTTTTCAGGGAATTCAAAGGAGCAGACTTTAATTCTATTTTTAAACAGAGAACATGGCCAGAGGTTGGGGAAACATAAACTGACTGTACCAGTGGGTATCACTGAGAGAGAAAAAAGAAATTCATACTGCTTAGTTAGACTGGAGTGAGGTTTAAGCATAATGATCCATAATTTAAATCTGATTTCATGTTAACAGACCCTCACCTGCTTCCCCTTAACACAGTTTGAATACATTTCAGAGTTAATTCCACACAGTGTTCACTCCAGCTTTTAATATGGGATAAAGCACTTGTTTGGTCAAATTCTATGACAGGGTCACATCAGCCCTGGAGGATGGTGAGCTTGAACAGCTTCAAGCCTTCATCCCTTTTGTGTGACTCAGGGCACTTTCCCATCCCACCGGTGAGTGATAAGGAGGGAAATTTCAAGGGAGAGAAAGAAACAACCACATCTTCCACAGGTTATCCCATGGGCCAGGGAGAGAGCAGTCCTCACAAATGCTCATGTAATCCATTTGTACATTTACACACCCGAATATATTTACAGTAAAACAGCAACAATATCAAAGGGACACACAGGATAACAGTCTGGTGGCTGCTTTCTGCAGATGGACTTGAATTTGTGTCTTTCAGCTCCAGGCAGCTCTCATCGTGAGACAGGAGATTTTCTTGTTCATTCCACACACATAACAACCCTCCACTCCCGGTAACATCCTGGCTTCCTTCCAGTGAGGAAATCTAAGAAAGCTGGGAAAGTGTAATGGATGACAAAGCCATTTACCTCTAGCTCTACTAGAAAAAATCCGTGCTCAGTCAACTCTAGCTCACTGTGCTGTTTATCAGTGAAGTACATAGCTCAAATTTTGCCCAGGGCCTTTTATAATTCTTTTTTTTTTTAATCAACTACTCTGTGATGAAGGAAGTTAACAGCACTCACTATTATTCTGCTCTGCTGTTGTATCCTGGGCCCTAAGCACCCAAGAGACCTGTGGTTTTAGTCTCACTTTCTCACTATTCCAATAGTAAAAGAAATCCTGATACCATCTGCTAGAAATACATTTTTATTTTGTTGTTGCATAGCTGAAAGTCTTTTTGTGCAGCCGTATTCTTTTAACTTATCTGTCACCCTGCTTGTAGCCAGGATTAAATGCTTCTCTTACAGATATTTCAGTTCATTTTAGAAATTTTATTTAATAATAAAACTAATTTTTAGTAGTTTTATAGCACTTCAGCTTTTTTCTTCTGAGGCTGCAACTTGGGAGGAGGGGAGAAAATTAATTTTTAATTAGAGTATCATCCCCAAACTTCATAAGCAAAAAATTTCTTTATGCTCACAATTTTTAAGCTAGGACCAGAAATGTGAGGGTCTTATTCTATGGGGTACTATGTCGTGTAGTCAAATCCAACCCAGGATACAAGCACCTGCCCACAGGAAAGGTAAAACTAAGCGTGTCACTAATTGTCTGTTGGATTGGATCAAGCACCTTGTAGCAGCAGCCCCTCACAGGCGTTTCTTCCCCTCTTTCCCAAAAACACGTATGGCAAACGGAGTTGTCCCAGCTGCAAGAAGGATGGTCCCTTCCATGGCAAGAGCCCTCCATCTTATGAGCTATATGATCACCTTTTTAAAAAGAAAAGGCTCTGACAGACAAATGAGCTCAAGGTTTTCCCTTCATTATTCCTGGCACTTGCCTGATATCATGTAGGATATGCTTGTGAATAATCCATTTGTACAAAAATAAGTTTTATCAGTGCTTATTTTCCCAGTGATATAAGCAAGAAAGCAGTTGTTTACTGTGGTTTCATTTTGAACTTGCTTCCCCACTGTGTGTATTAGACTCTACTGGAAAACCATGTAATCTCTTATTACTGAACTCTGGTTTTCTCTCTCTCTCCTTCTGCTAAGTTTTATTATGCTCTTCACCATGTCACATCTGAAATTAGACTGAAAACACTTTGGGAAAGCAACTGAATGATCTGATTTTTATCAAGAGATGCTCTGAGAGAACATAAAGCTCTCTCCAAAATAAAATAAAACCCACTGCAGCAGCTGGAAGTAAGGAGAAAATATCAATGTAATAAACACTCAACAAAATTGACCAGTTTTTGTTTTCAAAGCCCTACAAGAACATATTTGGATGTAGCAATGTCCTTGCATGATAGCAGGAGGCTGATTAGCTGTTTTGCACTCAAAGAAAGTATTGATACCATAACTTTTCTTTGTATATTTAGACAAAACTATGCCAAGGAATCCTATGTATAGCCATTCTTTCCTGTTAGCACTGTTTCCTCTTTTTTCTGACCTTCACAGCTCAAAAGTGAAAATTAGATCTCTAAATCATTGCTATGATACAAATATTTTTGCTTTCCTTGAGGGGCCCAGGACTACAGTTTAGCTAGCCCACCTCTCACCACCTTTGTGGCTCATGATAGAGTAGCATCAGTGTGCAAAAGAAAAGCTTGGAAAGCAAAGGGAAGACTAAGTTTACTGCACAGAGAAAAATGAGTTTACAGAACAGGGAAAAAAAAAGTAAAAAAATGAACATGAGAATGCATTTTATAGAACCAAGAAGAGCAGGTGGAACATAGGAGGTACAATGTAGAAGTGACAATCATAAATAGCTATTATTTGTGGAGCACCGTATAATAGTGAGAGGAGAGATTATAAGAAATTGGAATTACATAACTGAAAATTACATAACAGAAAAACATCATTTGTCACTTCAATCACAGGCCTATGCAGACATAATACTACATGCAGTTTCATCTCCTCTAGTTAGAGAAATGTGTAATAATTCTTAAAAGAATACACATTTAAAAATTCTATAAACTATGATAGCATGAAAAAAAGTGAAATGGTTTCGAATTTCAGATAGATAGATAGATACATAGAGAGATAGATAGATAATCACCTGACACTTTCAATCTTACATCCTTTCCAGCCTGTCATATGTACTCCAGAAGTTTCAGAAACAGTTGTGTATTTACCACAATATGTGTGTTAAAGTATGGTATAAACCTCAGGGACGGGTACTGGGAGAACAAGATGTCTTCCTAATGAGGGGAACTGTAGAAACACAGCTGAGATAGAATAAGAAGGTCTATTATATTAAGTATTTTTAGGAAAACAATAATAGAGGGAAAAAGGGAAGGGAAGGCACTGTAACTTGTCTGATAAAGTGATTAGGAGACCTGGAGGTCTGGTTTATGAGCAAATAGGTCATTAAAGAATGAATTAAAGATCAGACTGTGAAGTGCTGACATGGCATAGAAAAAATGTTGGTAATTGCAACCTTGTTAGTACAGAAAACTAAGACAAATTGCACAGCTAGGTTTTCTTCTCCACGGTTGTCAGATGTATGAAGACTGTATACATGAATGACTGCTGCATCCACAAACGTAGCATTCAAATCACCTTGAAAGTGATCTTGTTTGTTGAAACCAACAAGCATTTTTTTTTGTTTTATAATTGAAGCAAGTAGAAGGGAGCAAAGCGGGCTTTGTACTTTTATTTGAGGGATCTATTTTCTTGGAAATATCGACTTACAAGGAAGCATGTAATCCTATGATGATTCACCAAGAACTGGCTTTTGCTCCTGTAGACAAGCAGATCACTGGCAGAGGACAAGATTTTTACAATGTAGTTAAAGGAATGACAAAGATATCCTGAAACTTTTTATTTAAAGGAGGAGGAAAAGGAGAGGAAAAGGAAGAGGGGAATGCACTATTTCAGCAATCATAATGTATTATTGATTGTCTTACAGTTCTTTTGTGGGAGTACCATGCTTTCACTTCTCAGGGCACCTTTAGTTTCTCACAGGACTGCACCTCATGGTCTTCTGCATAACCACTTGTGACAAGTTTTGTTTTTTATTCTACTGTTTCTTATGACATTTGATGACAGAAAAACAAAGCAGTTGGATGCTGTTAGTGAGATGTTTTCAAGCTATATGTTTAAGACAATTAAGTGGTTAGATTGCTTTCCAGATTCAAACAGTCTTGAAAAAGGAGAAAATGAGGCTAACTGTCTAGTTCACAAAGGTGTCAATAAGTTTCAACTGAACACATTTTTGTATTTCAAATCAACAACAATTTGTTCTGATTTAAAAAAAAATAATTGGACAAATGCCTTTTACTTAGCTTAGTAATTGCATATGGTATTCACATTAAAGGAAAGACTAATTGATAACCACTATCATTTAAAAACCCTCTACTTTACAAAAGTACATTTCTCCATAGATTTCCGTAATGGTTTTCACTGACTAGATTAGGACACAACCTAAATACTTCATTGCTTGAGAGACTAAGCTTCATTTGAGTTGTTCCAGTCTATTACGCAAATTGTATCATATTAAAATTTATTGATACTTATTTAATTGGAAGATGACAGCATCTCTCATTAGCTACTTAAAATAAGACCAACAGCTGAAAGATATCAGTATGAAAGCTATACAAACAAAAATCTTGCAAATCAAAAGAATCCTGCTTACTTGCTGCAGCCTTACACTGAACAAAATCGCTTCAACCCCCAGGTAACAATGGTATTAGTGAGTAATTAAAGCAAGGGACAAAGTCAGGACTACAATATTCTATTCCCAATTCAGCTACTGACTCACAGTGCGATTTTGCTCATTTACCACCTATAAAATGGAAAATGTGATAATGATAATGACAGGGATAATAATGCCTACACAAAAGAAGTGCTAGAAGTCTTAATGTTTGGAGAGAGCCTTGAGATAGAGCTGCTATATAAACACAGAGTATAATTAACAAGGGACTACAAGCTTGCACAATTTGTACATTTTTCAGGCTTTTAGAAGTAGAGATAGGTGAGCTCTGTATATCTGAGATGTCATGAGTCTTGTGTTGTAAGAGCTTATTTAGGAAACCATTATGCTTCACAGTTGCCATTACATTATATTGGAGCCAGGCTTTTAAGAAGACAACTAGTTGTCAGTTATTAACACAAGAATCTTTAAAGGCAGTTCAGAATAATCTCATCACTGTGACTGCTGGCTACAGTTTGTCTTGTTGTAGTCTCTTCTTTGTAGATATGTGTAACAATGCATTTATATGAAAGACAGGAGAACACGACCATGTGAACAAGGAGAAGAGATTCAGTGCCTTGGTTAATGTTGAATGCCTGAGGCATAGGTGAGCTTGGAGATTTTCTTATACTATAAAGCTATCTTGCCAAAGTCTCTGAAAATGGTCAAATATAACCCCAAGAATCATTTTCCTGACCAGTTCAGATGTCTACTCTAAGCACAGTGATATTCTGCTTGTTGAAAGCCTTTGAAAATAATGGTTAGCATTAGAACAGAAACCTAGTAAAAATGTGGACAAGCTACTCTGAAAAGGTGAAGTCTCCCTTGCTGAAAGGCAAATCAAACAGTAGCTTTGGAAAGATAATATAAGCAACCAAAGCTAGAATAACAATGAGAAGCAAAGGTATGGGTTGCGGAACTTTGTAGATCACAGTCCAATATCACCCTGTAAAGCAGATCAAAGGCATTTGCAAATGTATATTGGTCTCTTTTCCTTATATAATCAATCAGATTTTTTTAACAAATTAAATCAGCTAAAAAAAGAACAGTCTGTAAATAATTTTTCTGTGCAAACAAATGATTAGTGCAAAGGAGCAGCAAAAACATCCTTTAATAGCTCGTTTTGGAGGAAAAAATTAGACAGGACTAGATTTGTGTAAGACTGGCAGAGTACAGGAACATGAAATGATATTAAAAGCTTTTTTGTAAGTACACAATTTTCTGAAATATATTCCAGTCCATGACATTACAAACCCATTTCTATTTCCCCAAAACCATGGAAATCTCTAAGACCATCATGAAATGGAAAATGTTCTAAGCAAAGTCTTAAGAAAA
>WEIV01008401.1:11847-37783 GCA_013390005.1 Calyptomena viridis
ATTTAATAACAAAGAAGAATTATATTAGAGAGAAAATCCTGTTTCTCAGTGGAAAAGATAATTTTTTTCCCACCTTCCCTTACATTCACTTTAGAAGTATTCAAAGAAATCAAGGTTAACAGATCCTTATTATTTAATCAAAACTCCTTCCTAAGATTTTTATTGAAATAAACAACTGATTTCATTATCTATGTGACCTCCAAGACATATATTACAGCTTGCCCCATGCGGTGTTTATGATATCAACAGAAATGAATAATTCAGACATCTGTGCCAGCCACTGTATTTTTATCACCACTTAAGTCATCTTGGGCTGTGTTTTCACCTCTCTCAGTCAGAATCTCGCCCTCTCTAACTGTTTGCTTTCTAGAGTCAGAAAGCAAATCACTCAAGAATAGAATATTCAGAATTAGTGTCAGTGTTAAACATTATAATGTAGGCCACGTTGTTTTGTTTCAGGTTTTTTTTGTGAAAGTAAGTAATTGCTTCACTGTCCATTTAAATGCAAAATCAGAGGCAAAAAAAAAGACAAAATAGAAAATTTGGACATTATAGCATGCAAAATGCAAATTTATGGTTAGTATGCTGCATATATAAAGGGGTCAGACACATTTCACATTTGGCAATGCAAAAAGTACTACTGAATTCAACTGGCTTCACCCATATCACATTTATTACTCAATTACCACAACATTTATTTTATAAAATTGCTGAAATATTTGGTCAAATCAGAATACACGGAGCTCTCCATGGGCACACAGCCGAGTCTGTGCTTCAGTACCACAAAGGTTTGATATAAAACACAAAGTCAATCATTTAAGAACAAAAAAATTTAAAAAAAAAAAGGGGGAAAAACTTATCACATCACACTCCCTAAATTTTACTCCCTGATTTTGCTACCTAAAATATCTTTCACATGCTGATCAGGTTTACAGGATCAGAGTCATTTGAGTCATTCGAATGGATGTATTTGATCCTGGAGGTTTGTTCTTGGTTTTGTTCTCTTTAGAATACTGTGAATTTGGGAAAAGAGAATAGGAAACATTACTTGCTTCATTCAGAGAAGTCACAGATTGCCTGACTCCAGGTGGTCATTGAAATCTGAGGCAAAATCTTTGTATTATGAAATATTTTCCTGCATTTCATGGGGCGAAGTTGTGTGGATGGTAAGAAACATGTCTAATAGATCATTCAATTTTAACTTAACTTTAATTTGGGGGTTCAAGGTAATCCTATAATCATATTAGTAATAAGGATACACAATTATGCTTCAGATTGATGAAACAACCAGATTAAATAGCTCTTTGATAAAATTAAACTTTCATCCTCTATTTTTATATTTACTTTTCTTAAAATTACAGAAAACCATGCTTAAAATAAGCTGAAAGAAGTGTAGAGACTGCACAAGCCAACGCTGCTACCCAGACTTTCAATAATTTAGTAACCCAGAGGAAATCTTATCTAAATCACATTCTTGCTTTTTGTTTCAGTTTGGTCAGCGGGCTCAAACAATCTGTGGACATGTGAAGCAGGAGAGAGATATGGGTGCTACCTCAATACAACTGATCCATATACGGTACATGAGGAGATAAAATATCTTTTCTGTTTTCTTTCCCTTCTAAGTTAAAACACAATGGAGATAAAGAGAGATATAACCCACATGCTTGAACCTTTGATAGAAACCGCAAGGGAAGCAGAAAAAGACAAATATCCCCCTAATGACAGACTCCCTGATAGCACAAATCCAACTAATTTATTTTCCAATATACCCAAGAGGGGTAGGGGGGGAAGGAAAAAAGATTGAGTTTGTGGAGAGGCTGAAAGAAGGAAAGGAGGCAGACAGCAGAAAAGAAATGGAGAGAAGTAAAAAATACTTAATTATTAATCAAAGCAACTCCATATTTTGACCTAATGATGTACCAGCTTCAGATAAGATTTGCTGTTCACAACATAGTTTTTTTTTACTGTAATGGTTGGACCAAAAAACAGGGATTAAAGTATATTTTGAGTTCTTTAAATGGTCTATAGAGTATTTTAGAGAGGTTATGTATAAATTTTATTTAAAGGCCTATGCAATTTTTTCATATTCATGTCTCTAAATGTACACATATTTCAGTAGCATTTCCACGTGGCCAACACATTATCAATGACAACAATTACCTAGGTTCCTTTTTCATGTGCTCCATGAAAGCAAAAAAGCAAGAAGGAAAGGAGCAGAGAGGTTTGAAATGGTAAAATATTGATGCTTCAATAACAAAACTTCACTTGATGAAAAACTATTCAGAACAGACACTAGTTGATTTACAAATATATGTGGTGCTGGGCTGGACAGGTTGCTCATCCACCTCTTAGTAGTATCTAATGCCTTAGAGTTGAGGTTTGTTTGTTTGTTTTGGTGTTTGTTGTTGTTGTTTTGTTTTTTGTTTTTTTTTGTTTGTTTTTTTTTCCAATTTAGCCACTTTACAGCTGAATAATTCACTTAATGTCTTAGCTGTAAAGCAATGGTATTGACTTCCACAGAAGGGTTCTGAGATCTCCTAATAGAACCCACTTTATCCGAGATAAGTATTATCCCTTTTCGAGAATACATTCAGATTCACACAGGGACTTGAACACTGTAGTCTCATTATTGTAGCACCTGTTATTCAACCCATCCAAAGTGTAACAGCCTTTTTCTTTGTCCTGTGGCACCATGACAATGGTAAAGGGAGATGGTAGTGGGAATGGATATGGAAAGGACAAGGAATGATGAAGAAAAGGACCAGTATCTTAGTGATAAGACACTCATATTATACAAAAATGTTTTTCATTCTAGTCCTTTCTCCTTTTAGAATTATGAGTTTTAAAAGGACGTAAAAGCATTGCAATTTAGAGCTCTGTTCTTTCACCTAAATGTTCAAGTAATAAACTTTGGAGTAGTGTTCATACAATTTCTTTAAGTAATGGCTTGCAAAAATGAACAGTTTTAATGTAACTGAGGATACACTCATACCCACCTCCTGCACCAAAAAAACTCTGTAAGCAGGAAAAAATTAAAGTCATCCTTGAAAAATGTGAAAATCAATCTCAAATCTCCTGTTCCCAAACAAATAGGAAAACTATGGATTCAAAGAGGCTTCTCTTCAGCATACTTCCCTTTAGTTATGTCTTCTGAAGTGTCTGGTCTGTCTAGTCTGTAAATCCCAGAAGGGTTTAGAAGTGATAGAGTGAAAGAATGGACTGAGACAAGTAAGGGAATGGTGGAAGGAGAGTTAATTCCAGAAATATTAATGTATATGACTGAAGGAAGCCAAGATTTAGGCAGCCACTGGAATGGTGTACAAATAATTTTGTGTATCTGGCATTGTAAAGAGAGTTGGGATGTTCCGTAATACTTTCCCTTCATTGTGTCTAAGTCAGTTTCACCACGTCACTGTGTGCTGTTTATATGTCGTGAAGTGAGTGAAAGCTTTTTCTCTAAGGAAGAAATCAGATCATAAACAGCTCTCTGAATGTGCCATCAAAAACTGAATGAAAAAACTATTTGAGGAAAAAGTATTGGGCAAGGCAGATTTAAAATCAGTACTTAACAACACTGGTAAACTGAAAATGTTAAAATAAATTATGAAAACATATCAGAAGGAAGGAAATTTCAACAAAGCCTGCTTCTTCTATGCCACTTATGTTCCTGGGTTACAGGACTTATGCCTTCTGCTTTTTCTGTAAGAAAATATTTTATATTCTGACCTAAAAATTCTAGTTTGTTTTAGAGTTTCTGTCTGTTTCTTGCCTGGACTAAGTTCTCAGCATGGACTGTGTTTTAAGCCCATTTAAACGTGGCTTCAAGTGGCTGAACAGGGCTGCTGTGACTTTATAGCTTCAAAGCTGAAGGAATCGGGGTTGTTCTCCCCTGTGTAGTGGCTGTGCCAGAGGCAAATTTGAGGAGCACTTATGGATGTGACAGAAACGAAAAGAAGGAAAGAAAAAAAGAAAAAAAAAAGGAAAAAAAAAAGAGAAGAATAAGAGAAAAAAACCCACCCGAAACCAAACAACCTCAAAGGCTTTTCAAGGAATGAGCTGATAAATATTTTGCTATCTGCTCTTGCAACCACCTACTTCCTCTTGATTTAGCTAATTCTAGGTTCAAACCTCTTGAGAACCTGTGACCCTGGATGTTGCTACAAGTGTCTTTCAAACTGATTTTTTTCAACTGATTCCAAGGATAATTACTATTGTGTAAATTCCTACTATGTGAGTGGCAAATTTAGGCTTCTGCACATTCTGGATTGACGATTGAAGATTGCTATTCTTTCTGAATAGCACTTACCCGAGAATAGAACACCAGCATAAAAAAAAAAGTCAAAACAAACAGTTCCCTGATGCTCAGAATGCATGGCCTTGTGATTAAAACAATACTCTCAGTCTTAGAAATTATATGTTTAATTGTCAGGTCTTTCACAAACTTACATATATGCAAATTACTTCCTTTCTCTGCTTCACTTTTCTGGCTTCAAGTTCGGGATTTACAGCTTTCTCTGTTGTAACTAAGCTATTTAAATCAACGTCTGTGTAGTCAAGTGCTGATTAGAATATTAGCCTGGGTTCACACCCTCGGTCTGCCACAAAATACTGGTGAGACCCCGGGCATGTCACTTAGCCTGTATTTTAACTTGATTTTCATCTCCCTGATGTGAACCATAAGCCATATTGCCTCTCCGGGGTGTATGTTCAGTAATATTTTCAGTGAGCTTCTGTGATGGTTTTTCAAACCACATTATTACCTTGATAGATTTTGGATTGAACTGGTGCAGCACAGGAGGTATTTCTATTGTTTAGACAACTTATCTTTGTCAAGCTGAAAGAAAAGAAGAAGATGAGAGAGAAAATGAAACCTACACCTCACTAAATAACTGGCATTAGGGATTTTATAGTTTGTGTTGCTTCTCTAAGAATGACTGGGATGTTGTTCTTATAATCCTTCAAGTAATTTTCATGATAAGTGCTTGACTTTTCTAGTTAGCTTGAGTTTGCCCTGGGTGAGAGATGTACATCACCTTGGGATTAATATCTTTTTGTTTTATGCATATTGTTGCTTGAATACTGGTGCTGAATGCTTTTCACATTCCCTGTATGATTTGAAGGCTTTATCTGAATCCTGACCTGCCATTGCTACTTGTGTCTTTTATTTTTCCTTTTAGTAGCATTCAATGTTTTATTTAAATTTTTTTAGTTTGGCTGGGCTTTGTTTTCTTTTCTCTTTTTCTTTTCTTTCCCCCGCTTTTATTACAGCTGTAAAAATGAAAAATTATTTTATTGTATATATACACAATTTCTTTTGAAACTTTCTCGCTCATGACTGACTAATCACTACTAGGGGATATGGGAATCACTCTCAATAATGTGTTTTAAGAAGGGTATAAAACTGCAGTGGAACAAAGAAAGAAATATTCACCACAATGCAATATGGTGCTAAGATCTCTGTAGCATCTTAGTATTGGCAATATTTTCTTTGCCGGCATGGTTATAACTGTATTACATACACACAGGAACACACACACACACACGAAGCGCGGTCACATTTTGCCACCTCATGTTTCTGAGGAATATGATCCCACTAATCTTTAAGCATTTACCTACACCCATGGCTGGACAACCATCTCCATACCATTTGCATTTCAAGGAGCAGCATCAGTGTGGACCTGCAGACTGTACATCTCTGGGCATCTGGACTGCCCTGGTGGTCTTTAGGAGAGACTTAAGCATAACCATCATCAGGTTTAAATACACCGGGAAAGGGAATGCCAGATGATTCAGAAAAAGTGCACTCTTAATCTGAATTGAAATCTAGATAAACCTTCACTTCATTTTGGAATTCATCTCTTTACTTTGAGATAAGTACTGTCTGGACTTGCTACTTCTGTTTGGATACCAAATACACACCAATTTTCATAAGAGAACAGATTTTAATAGCTCTAAGTTGAAGGCTATTATTTCACTTTGCCTTATTTTCTTATCTTTCTTGATGTGTTTAAGTTGAAATCCTCTATTTTCTCTACAATGATAAAGAAATTGTCTTCTCCTAGAAATTCTGACATTTTTCATCTTTCTGGCAAGCTTTCACATGCCTTTTTGTTTGCATACAGATATGTATTGCACCTTTTTTTTTTTCCTGGGTAAAAAAGGCAATCTGAATCCCAACATCTCTTTATATTTTCACATTTCTTGATCTTATTAAGGAGAAAGTTTTCTAACAGAAATGTTAACTATTACATTATCCCAAATCTATATATGGTTTAAATACATGTTATTCAACCTATACACCTATATACCTTTAGTTTAGTAGCCAGACAAATATGAATCAAAATAATAAAAATAACATAATATTTTTGTTCCTGTCCAAGATGATATAATTTAACTTATGAAAACTTAATGAGATTGCCTAAATGCAAGGAGAGAGACGGACATCTTCCCAGGTGTCTCATCTTCTTAGTCTCAGACATCAGCTAAAGATTTGAGCTCTATGAACTGAATCTACCTGTTGTTGTTTTTCTTGGACAGTCTCCTTTATTGAATCATAGTACCACAAAATGGTTTGAATTGGAAGGAACCTTAAAGATCACGTAGTTCCAACCTCCCTGCCACGAGCAGAGGTATCACATTGCTCTATATCCCTTAGAATGTAGATGTGATTCTATAACATATTTATGGAGTGATTTGAAATTTATTTTTCCTCTTTCAAAAGTATTTTTCATATTTTTTTAGGGTTATCGCACCCCCCACTTCTCCATTCTTAAAACCCATCCTACGAAGTGACATCTTTTGAAGTCTCTGGATTACAAAACCACAGGAACAATCCTTCTGTCCTTGTTTTATCCTCTATCTCAGTTCTTGAAGCAGAGGTCCTCCAAAACCTTAAACCAGTGAAATGGAATCACACCTGCCCTTCACCCTGATGGCTTTGGAAAGCCCTCTTTGCAGGTGTCTCAGTCACAGAGGACGGTCTATAGTCCAAGGTCTGGCTTTTGACTGCCACAGAAAGCATTTTTCAACCAGCAGTTTTAGGATAGCTCTTGGAGGTGCCCGTGAGCCCATCCTATGCCATGCAGCAGCAGCTCCCTCTGCATCTATTTCTCTATTGTTTCTTTTTATGGTTGCCTGTTTCTCTGCAGGTAGCTCAGCAATTAGTGAAGCAATCGACTCTGCCTTTTTCAGCTCATCTCAGGGTTCCAGGCAAAACAAGCCCATTTGAAGCCGAGCCCGACGCTCGCAATAATTCCCCATATGTTGATTTTCACACCAGCCTTGGGTGGCTGCACCTCATTATTTGATTTTCTCTGCATCAGTTTTGTTTGTGTGAGTGCATGCGTGTGTGTCTGTGCATGTGTGGCTTTTTTCTTTCTAATTTGAAGTCACTCTGACCTAAATAGAGGAAAGTGTGGGTGGCAGTTTAGTTGTAGGTGCCACTTCAAAGGCTCAAAATGCTACAATCTGTAAATAAGTACTTTAAGGGAGGGGAGAGGGGGAGAAGATAGCCCTGCGTATTCAGGGATGTCATTTGTGACAGGACTAACAACAGATGAACCCCAGAGGCTCCGATTTCTGCGGGTATTACACCCCACATGTCTCTGGAGCTTAGAGGGTGGATTTTTAAAGGACTCATTTGCATATATCTAGATCTAATGCAGTTAAGTTTATGACTTAGTAAAACTGAGCTGAAAGGGAAATACCACAGAAAGAAAATATATGATTCTTATTAATTAAATCAAGAAAAGATCCTACCTTCTCAAAGATTATTGGATAAAGGAAGGAAAGGGAAGGAAAGGAAAGGGAAGGAAAAGGAAGAAAAGGGAGGCAGGCAGGAAGACAGGCAGGAAGGCAGGCAGGCAGGAAGGCAGGCAGGCAGGNCAGGCAGGAAGGAAGGAAGGAAGGAAGGAAGGAAGGAAGGAAGGAAGGAAGGAAGGAAGGAAGGAAGGAAGGAAGAGCAAACACATTTAAACTCGAAGTGTGAATTACTCGGAACAGCAAAGTACATTAAGCAGACAATATGCCTTCACCATGAGATTCAGCTATATATGTAAAGACAAAATATTCTTGGGATTTGCAGATGTGTGTGGTTAAGGATAACAGTTATTTATTTTGACCTGTTACTGCTGTTAAGTGCAAGTCTATCATTTGGCCCTCATCTGGTTACTGTGTGTCATAAGAAGTGGGTTCGGATTTGCTGGGAGCTCAAAGAGAAAAAGGAAAACCGGGAAAAAAAAAAAAGACATGTGGGCAAGTTGTGGCTTAGACTGGCCCTCAGAGCTCTCCACAGCTTCCTAGTTGTGAGTCCGATTTATCACAGTAAGTTAACTTTCACATTTCCACTTTCCCTAGAAAATCCTTTGGGAACACCGGGCATAACTTGTCTTTCCATTCATACTTTCCAGTCACTCTCTCAGAGAATCATTTTCAGTCTGTAAATGACTTGACAAAAAATTATTCTTCAGAAAATTAAGACTGAGAACAAATTTTAGAAGCCAGAACTGTAAAACTAACACTGAGAAATATGCTGGTTTACTGGGAGAGAAAGGGAGCGGCAACTTCCACAGCTGAGTGACAGAGCAAATCCCAAAGCCCACTCCAGCCACAGTGATTCTTTGGGCTGCAGACTTTAGAGCACATCATTTTGTACAGTCACTCACAGAGTGAATTGGTGTGACTGACCTTACCCATACGTACAGGTGACCCATTTCAAGGCCAAGGAGGTATCCTATAAAGATGACCAGCTGGTGTCCAGCAGATCAGGAAGGTGATTCTTTTCCTCTGCTGTTGTGAGACCCCCATTTGCAGTGCTGCATCCAACTCTGAGTCTTCAAACACAAGAAAAGTGTGGGCTTGTTGTAATGAGTTCAGAATCCAGAGGTCACCAGGTGGATCAGTGCTGGAACATCTCTCCTGAGAGAGATGGGGTTGTTCAGCCTGGAAAAGAGAAGGCTCCAGGGGGACTTTATAGCCTCTTTCAGTACCTAAAGGGGTTACAAGAGAGCTAGAGAATTATTGAAGGGTAGGTAGTGATAAGAAAAGGGGGAATGGCTTTAAGATGAAGAAGAGTCTAATTAGACTAGATATTGTGAAGAAATTTTTGACTCAGGGTGGTAAGGCAAGAGCACAAGTTGTCCAGAGAAGCTGTGGATGCTTCATCCCTAGAAGTTTTCAAGACCACATTGGATGAGGCTCTGAGAAACCTGGTCTAGTAGAAAGTGTCCCTGCTCATTGCAGGGAGGTTGGAATGAAATGATCTTTAGGGTCCCTTCCAACCCAAACCGTTCTATGATTCTATGAGTGAAACTATCTGCTGAGCATTTCTTTCAAACAACTTATCTATGCCAATCTAGGCCTTAATAACTCTTTTTTAATATGGAAATATTTAATCTTGCATCATTTTATGTGTATATAAGATTGAGAAAACAAACAATCTATCATTAAATAAGGTGTGTTTTGACTTTACAATATACCTGATAAGTGCTTGTGTACAATCTTTTAGTAGTAAGGAGAAACTCTCTCACATTTGGGAGACAAACACAAGTTATATGACAGCTGTAACAGAATTAGAACATATACTTGGGTGGGTGCCCATCTACACTGTACTTTAACTTGTGCTATCTTTTCTTTCCCTAAATATAAAAAAGGGAATAAAAATTTAATAGTAATTCAGAGACCATAAAGACAGTAAAGCATGATTATATTGAGTTAAGGCTTTCTCATGAGTTGTAGGAAGTGTAAGTTGGAGCTGTCTGACATAAAGGAAGGACATCTATGTAAAAAAAAATAAAAATTAAAAACTGGCTTCTGTCATCAGTGCTACCTACCGTTCTGTTGAGCTTCAGAACAAGAGCACACAATCCAGCACTGTCACCTAGGCAGACTGAGGTGAAAACAGCTCCTGGGCTGCTTGCCTATGTCAAGACAATGACTTTGGCTGTGTTCAGTAATTGAGTTTTAAGGAGCTCGGTAAGTCTTGCAGCAAAAAAGATGGAGAAGGCTGTGAATACTGAGATGTCTCAGCAGTTAAGATAGAGTTTTGTGAGACATTGTGATAGAGTTAGGTGCTTAAACTGTGCTCAAAGTTAAATTTTTCAGTCTAGGTTGTTACAGGTAGCCAGGTCTTAACTGGCTGTTCTCTTTTGCAGTGAACAAAATTTCTCAAACACCCACATCTTTTTGATAGTCTCTTACACATCTCCAATCCTTTATACAGTATCTCTCTAGGCTAAAGAAGAAATAAAGGAAAGTACAGCCATAGTTCTCTACATTTGAGTCTTTCAGGCAATGAAGAAGCAACATTAATTTCCCTTCATATTCTTAATGGCTTTGGAATAGTTTGTTTCCTACCAAAACTACCAACTCTACTGTCACTGACAGTGCAACCCACTGCTCATGCAAAAAGTAATGTACTACTCTGTTGTGTCATTACTGAATTCTGCTGTCCATCACAGACACAGAGCTGACAGCAACGCTGGCTGTCTATAGAGTGAACTCAGCAGCCAACACGGAGAGAGATTGATGTCTCTGCACCAGGAAGTTTTGGCCAGCTGAGTGCTTCTGCAGTATGACAAGACCTCAGTAGCAGCTGCTTGAGATACTCTATAGAATAGTTCATGTTTAGCAAAAAATTTTGGTGGCATAATAGACTCACTCCTGCTGTGGTTAGACAGCAAATTGTAATTATCATTATTGCTATTATTGTTGTTGGTATTCATTATTTGCTAAGTTCCAACTGGACTCAGTAATGTTCATATCTGTTAAGTGAAGGGAGAGGAATTGCTTTAACACATACACAAACAACATTGTAGGTGTACACAGCCACTGCAGATCCATGGTCATTTGTTCATAAAGGAGAGGGTCATGATGCTCTTGCAGAGGTCACTGTAGAAATAACTCTTCAAAATAAGCTTAAATGGAAGACACTATAAGGAAAAATACTGTCCTAATATTAAGGGGAAAAAAAAAAAAAAAAAAGAGTTAACGTCTATTTTGAAGCTGAAAATAAGTAGGGAGAAGAAAAGGCTTCCTAGGAACATTTTCTGACAAAACAAAGAGAATGAGGCAGAGGAACACACACCTGAAAAGGATGGCTCTGCTGAGGTCCAGAGGTCTCAAACTGTAAATATGATTATTTATGATATTGTTCATTTTGTGATCAGGCATCCTGGAGCAAAGTAAGGAAAATATTCGTACTGAGCTGTAATATTCCCAGTTTGTGTTTGGGTGAAAGGCTACACAAACTAAAAGGTCAGACCCTATACCCATAAGTAAGCCCATAAATATTGTATGGAGTTATTTTTTTCTCGGCTTTATCTATTGGTGTTTTAGGTTCTTTGAAACTGGAACTGAATTTATGGATGTAGAGATTCTTAAGCCTCTCATCCTGCTTTGAAAGTCTCAAAACTGCTATAGTGCAAATCAAATCAGTTAATTACCCAAAGCTGCATTTTTAAGCTTTTAAGCAGCAAGAAGTTGAGATACAGAGAGAATTCCACAGCATGTATTAAAAAAAAATAAAATATCTACTTATTAAAATAGTTCCATTAACTCAGTCTCCATCTTTTTATATTTTTTTTCTTCCTGAGTTTATTTTACAATGCTCTATCTATGCATCTTTTCAGGATGGCTATGTGTCTTTGAATCCATGTATTCCATATGATTCATTCCATATTATCCCTGGGTCACCAGTTCGAATGTCCTTCCTGAAGCTCTTCACTTTCTTCGCCCTCAACCTTTTCTCTTTTTCCCAGCTCCCAACTTTCCAATGCCAGTAACTAACACAGTTTTAAGGATTACAGTCTCATTTTATTTAATGGAGTGTGCACAACTATATTTCATTATTGCCAGAAAAATCCATATGCCACATTTTTAAAAATAAATCCCCACTAGAAATGTTGGAAACCTTACAGACTTTGATTGAGTTGCCCCAGGTCAAACTGAACATCTGGGAGAGAACTTCTGCCTAGGAAATGGTTGTGCATCCTTGAATACTCCAGTGGCCTCACTCTTGGAATAGGCTTTGGTGGAGCTGTGTGTAAAATACAAGGATATCATTAAATATTTCCGTATGTGGAGCGCTTCTTTTCTCCTACCCTGTTCTGTCAGCCCAACAGATGCCATTGTGGTACTAGTTTAATATTAATACACATATCAATAGAAGATGGTTAAATAGTGTTTGCCAGATACATAATTTTGTAAATGCTGGCTTTTTCCTCTTCCTTTTGGCATTGCAAACTATTCACAAATCAGTTGTTAATCTATTCAGTGTTTAAGGATAAGGGTCTGAGCCAAAAGCCCTTTGAAGTCAATGAAAAAAATTCCATGGACTTCAAAGAGCTCTGGATCAGCCCTGAACAGAAAAAGATCACAAACAAACACATATTAGACTATCGAGTTACTTATAAAGCAGTTTGCATATCGTTAGACACAGTAAACACATTGCTGTCATAGCAATTAAAAGCTCACATCCAAGTCTGAATCTTAAAATAGTCTTTTAGGGAGATCATCCTATTTTCTTTCTGGGGAGGAAATGTAAATCTAGATAGGGAACAAATGGATTGATAATATCCATCCACCAGACACTGTATGTTCTTTACATGACTCTATATAAAGGATCTAATAAAAAGAAGACATTGAAAAAATACATTACACCATGTCATGCAGGTTCATTTGGATGCTTCATCATACTATAGGTTTTGAAAGACCATAAGGGTTTAAAAGTAATCTTGTATTTGTAACATATTATTTTTCCTCTTTTTTGTATAGAATTATATATATAATTTGTTGCAGTCTCCTTTTAATATTTTAGATATATGCAATTAGTTAAAAACTTCTGTTTAAGAAGTCTTCTTAATATTATTTCAGCCTCAAAATATTATATCTTGTGCACAATCTCAATATTACAGTGTAGAGCTCATCCACTGCTGCAGATTCCCTGTAGAATTGTAAGGCTTCAGGATTTGGAACTTGGTAATTCTTATCTGCAAGAATCCCAGAATACTTATTTTTATGTGGTATATTTAAAATGGATACTAATACTGGTCCTATCTTTACCAGAAAGTCACTGGTAGGAAACAACTGCTATTCCCTTTTCCAAGTGTCAGAAAGTGCTGCTGTAGTGTAAATGGAGGGACTAATCTCCCTCCTCTTTTGCTCTCTAGAAATTAGACATGTGACTTGCTGGGGGAGAGTGAAAACAGAAGTGGACACAGAGACAGAAGGGCAAAGGAGAAATATTTAAGCAGATATTTCCAGAAGATGATTTATCCCTCCCAAAGCCAAGCACCTTTCAGAAAGTGTGGGAAATTTTTATCTAAACCTCTGCATTTGTCTAGTAGCATGGCTCTCAATAGAATAAAACCAGTTTAATTTAGTTTAGTCATCTCATTCTAAAATAGTGTAAGTAAGTGAGTTGAAACCCACTGTCAGGTAGTACAGTATGAGAAAACTGGTAACAATAGGAAGCATTTTCCCTTACAATTAAGTGTTGAAAAATATTAACCCAGGATGTGCAAAGAACTCATTAACTTCTAATATCAACAGTGCAGTCACATTTCCAGCTGGGCTGCACATATATATCTACATCAATAAAGATTCATATATTTATATAATTTTTGCTCTCTGTCGCAGGGCGGTATTGAAACACATGAGGAATGAAGAAACCTCCCCAAATTACACTTTTCCAGAATGGGGAAAGAAATGAGCTGATACAAGAAAATGTCACAGCACTGCAAACACCTAAACCGTAATCTACCAGCTCAAATCTGATCACACATCTTAGAAAGGAGACTGATATGCAGGCATACATAAATCTCTGGGACATCGTTCAGCAAGAGATGTTTTATATAACAGAGGTTTCAGCATTGCATCTTAAATGCTTTGAAGGGCTGCCTATACACCCAAATGCTTAAGTGCTTGTTTACTTAGAAATAAAAGTTGAAACATTTTAAATCCAAAAGTTTCAAGGTTCTTTCTCTATGAACATGAGTGTTTCATTGAGATTTCCTTGGGAATATGCGATTAAAGTTTAGCTTGTGCTTAACCTTTACTGAGCAACAATAGAGCTAACAGAAGTTCAAGTTCAAAACCCTTTTCATTAGAAGGGAGCTTATTTTAATTTTCAGTTTTATTTTTTTTTCAAACGAAGTTGAAAAGGGAAAAAAAAGAAAAATGAAATTAAAGAAAGGTGCTGTAATGTACCTTCTTCATATTAATGGATTTCTTCCTTATTTTGTTCTTTTTTCTCCTTTTTATTCCTGTTTTTTTGTTTTGTTTTTTTCTTCCCTACACCTATTCTCTTCTACAACACCAGAGAGAAAGACTAAGTGGGACAAAAAAAAGAAGAGAGGAAAGAAAATAATTAAAATTTTAAGAAAAAGGGTGGTTTTTTCACAAAAATTAAAATTCAGAAAAAATATTCCTTCTCTTTGGAAAATACTTTTATTTTCCCTATTTCTGTCTATTGTCTTCCCGTAATGCAATATCATTTTCAATTCCATTAGACGGTTTGTTCTGTCTGTAACATTTGAGACTGAATCAGGAACATTCAGAGAGATGTAGAGTGTGTTTTTGACACCAAGAATCAGTGTTTAGCACAAACTTCCACTAAAATTTCCTTAGTTTCTAGCACTCTGCTAATCATAGTCTGAGAGAGGGAAAACCTTTCAATTTGCTAAAATAAACATTGACTTAATTTCCCTTGTTAAATTTAAGCCATTCCCCATTTTAAAACTTCTCATTGATTTTACATTCACTCCTCTGATGTAAAATCATCAGCTACTGATTTTACATCTGTCTCTTAGCTGCTGCTTCTGCTGAGCTAACCTCGGCGACTGGCATATTGTACCAAATTAGGATTTCTCCCGCTATGGCAGCTGTGGGTAGAATTGAGACAGGCTGATGCGACACCTCCAGCCTCCTCGCTACTGCAGACACTGCAAAGAAGCAAGCGATGAACAACATTAGCACAAAATATCACTGTACCACAAGCAGGGGGAGATGATCTTTCTTTGACTGCATTTTCTTGTGTGCCTTGTCTCTGGTGCCTTAATGCAAAGTCATTAAATAAAATGTAAACCTCCTGGGTGAGATTCATCTGCCCAAATGTAGCTGTTGACATCTAAGGCAGTCTCTTGAGTCTCTGTAATCGATGGAGAATCAAGCACGTTTAAGGCACAATTCATCTAATCCTAAGGTGAAAGTCAAAAAATAGGTTGTTGAATTGTGCCCTAAATGTTCCTATTTCTCTTTATTAATGGAAAGAGAGACTGAAGTATGGACTACCCTATATTTCTACTCTACAGACCCTTCACACAAGGTGAAATGATTCCCACCCCTAGGCCTGGCCCTGGAATGGGCTCAGCTGAAGTGAAATCTGATGAATAATTAAAGCCCATTGCAAGACTGTATCCTCAGAGACAAAGTGCTCTGAATGAGAGAGGATGATCAACCAAAGCAACCACATAAGGCTCCCGTGGATTGTGCTGTGGTGCTGCAAGTTATGAGCAATGATTTCCTGCAGTAGGTTCCAGAGGTGGCAAATGAGAGTAGTGCTGGAGATATTGCCTGAGCATCCAGAGAAGCTCGTTCACTTGAAGAGATCTGAAGCTCCGGAGCTTCTAAATGAACTCATGCAAGTCTCATAGATTTTGGAAAGGTAGATAGCTTGCCAAGACTATCCATGATTTTTCTTTTTAATAGCTATATATTTACAAAGAGAATGCTTTTTAATGTTCAAAGCAGATGCCTCAGAATTAATTGGAGAAAAATAAACCATGTGAATGTATCTATTTTTTCCCCTTGCTTTTTAACACATTTTGAATCATTGGCAAAACACTACAGATTATTTAATCTACTCTTACAGTTGCTACAGGCTCAAAACCCTGTATGTTTTCCTTTCTGAACCTCAAAAGGTAGAATAAATGTGGACATTTGCCCATAATGACATGTAGGTGTCATCTGGTGCAATTAATCTCATCTCCTCCTTATATGTTCTCTGAAAGAATATTTATAAGAAATGGTGCTTTCTGATATAGAAAGTAAAATTTATTATTATAGAACATAGATATATTACAGATAGTTATTGAAAATATTTACTGATATAAGAATAATTTATTTGTTGTATGTGTGAATAAAACCCATCACAATGCAACAGAACTAATAAAGATTTATGTCTTTTCCCTGAAAATTTGATTTCTTATACTTTCCATTATTTGGCTTATTTTTCATCAAGAGCAGAAAATGTGGAAATGGGAAGAAAAAAATGAAAATGGGTAAGATGTTTTCCATTCTGTTTAATGGAATAAGTTTTTAAAATAATCTTGTGAGCTTGTAAACTGCTTCTATTGAGTGACAGAAAAAATACAGGGAAATATCAGCTGAATTCCCATGTTAAGGAGGAGCCATTCCTTTTTTTTCCCCAGTTCTGTTAACTCTTACACAGGACAACTACAACATGCATCTGAGCTGAAAGAATCTGATCAGTGTCATGTGCTAACCAACTCCGACATTAAGATATTTAGGGCAGCTGTCAGGCACCACAACTTTCTTCTGTGCTTCTTTTCAGAATTAATTAGCAGAAGAACAGCCTTTAATACACATGTTCTTGCCAAGATGAACTTGGAAGGAATCTTACTCTACTCTCTACTACTGCCTGTTGCCAGCAAACCTCTAGAGGAGATAAATGTGCAAGTTCTTAAGCTATCCACCTCCTGTTACTGGAGGTGTAAGCCAGGAGTTACAAGAGGTGACATATAGCAGTCTTTTTGGTGCAACAAAAGAAGTCGGCCAGTTTGGAAACACCTGGCTTCAGAAATTCTTGCAATTAGCAATTTCTGTTGATTGTATTGAAAATATAGCTACTTACTCTTAAACAAATTTAATTTGTTTTAGTTGGATTTGGAATGTGAATCTTAAATACTACCTTGTGGCAAATAGTTTTAGGAAGTACTACAGAGGTTTCAAAGTCTGTGCTTCTAGCTGAGGACCACCTGGACTGCGGTCACTCTCCGTTTGCTTCACAGGCTGACAGGACTCCCTTGAGAATTTTCAAGACTCTCCCCCTGACTTTGGCTAATCCTTGGAATTTCAACAGTCTTTCTCAATATTTCAGTAATCTCTTTTATCTCATCCTTAAGCCAAGGGGCACTGACAAAGAAAAGGTGAAGTCCAGCCAAGAAGAGTTAACAAAGCTTACTGAAGTAAGTTTGGAACTTGAATCGGATTGAACCTGGTGCAGACACTTGGAATAATTTTCTTTTTAACCAAACCGGTGACTAAACCAATTCAGACAGCCTTGTTTTTTGCTAGAATTGCTTCACTGTTGTCTCATTTTGCCTGAGTAGGTGCGTATACCTCTTGGGGTTTTTTCAGACCTATTCAATCTCATTTTAGTTCAATCTGTATTTTCTCATTATTCCATTGGTTCATATTAATTTTTTTCCCTGAACAGCTTTTTTAAAATTTATTTTTTATTTTTTTTTTTATGTGAATGGACACATTTCAGGACATTTTTCTAGACCTGAGTAGTCAAGGAAGTGGCAAAAAATCTCGTTTTCATTCATATCCAGAAAGCAGTTGCCATCATAGACAGACATGAGGCAAGATATCTATAATCCAACTCACTTCATTTAACCTAAGCTATCTACAAATTATATGCTCCATCAAAACTAGTGTGGTAGTTTTTAGTGGCCAGGTTTTTTCTTGTTAGCAGGGGGGCCTATGGGGAGGCTTCTTTGAGAAACTGCTGGAAGTTTCTTCATTTCCAGCAGAGCTAATGTCAGTCAGCTCCAGGCTGGACCNGACCCCACGGGAAGCAGGGGTAGGACTCTCCCTCCCTGAACAGCGGCAGAAACAACAACTGACTTTAACCCCCCCACTCCTGTTTTCCCCAGGCCGCTGGGGGAAGAAGAGAGATCCCTGAAACAGGGAGGGGTGGGGGAGAAAAGGTGGCTCTGAGATCTATCGGGCTTCTCACTCTTAAGCTCTGATTTTGAAAGTAGTAATAAATCTTTAGTATTTTAAGTTGGAGCCTGTTTTGCCTGTAAAATAACTAATGAGGAGGTTTTTTATGGTCCTTATCACAAACTTGTGAAACCTTTTCAGTCTTTCCTCTCCTCTGTCTGTTAGTAGAGAAGGGAGTGGGAGTGTGGTTCTGTGTGTGAGTCCCTTGGCATTTAGCCAGGGTCAAACCACCACAACTAGTCATCTAGGATTCCTTGAGAGTAAAAACAGAGATACCAATACCTCCGTGTAGGAGTTAATTTAAACTGTTTAAATATTTTTTTTTATTTTTTAGGATTGGACAAGTCACTCAGGGGCCAATGTATTGCTCTGCCTTGCCTGTAAAGAAAATTTGGACAAGGCACTTTTTAGGCTAGGCATCTAACTCTTAGAAAACCAACCTTCAGTGAAATTAATCCAATGCCACAGACAGGAAGACATACGGGAATTCCATTTCCCTCTTCTCACAAAAAAAAAGCACACTTGCATTTGACTAGGTTGGTTATTCTAGTAGCTACATTTGTCTTTTTTTTTCCTTTGTTTTTTTTTTTTTTCTGTGTCCACCTGAGATTCCTCTAATAAAAGCATATCATTCTTGATAAGTTTTATTCTGAAGGTCTTGCAGTAGTTAATGATGTAGTTCTTATGTTCCTGTTCTTTTGGCCTTGTTGCTTTAAAGCAGAGCCCTCAATGCAATCATGTCAGAAAAAGGAAAACATATGATCAACCAGCCATGACCCTCAGGATTTGACAATGTCACAAATGTTGAGTAGCAGATTTTAACTGCCTGTCTCTCTTCCTGTCTTACCACGCCCTTTCTCTAAATCTGTGGGTGCTTGATGCTAGTTAGCTCTTGGTTTGGTCTTTTTTTTTTCTCTTTTTCCTCCTCAATTTCCATGCCTAATGAGCCTGAGCTGAGTTAATAATGGATGTAATAAGTAATGACTCATTGTTTTGGGGCCTGTGTGTCTCTGTGTGCAGTGGAAGAGGAAGCCAGGTCTCCGATGCTATTTGTTCTGCCATGTCACTTGCCGCCAAGCAATGCCACTCATCAATAAAAGGCAAGATGACGGATGAGTTCATTTAATGGAATTCCTCCGAGTGAGCTGCAGCCACTGTTCTTCAGTAGGCTTGTTCCTTGAGTCTCTCTTTCTCTCTCTCTGTCTCTCTTCACCCTCCTCATTTCTTTTTTTTTTTTAAACATTCAGGACAGTTGGAAAGTGTGGCTGGCTGAGAGGCTGCCACTCGTGCCAGCAGCTCCTTCTGCTCTTAGCAACTGCTGTTCTAAATCAAATCAAGAGCTCTGAGCAGGGAGATTAAATTGGTACCACTTGATAACAACATTGCCTTCCCCTCTGTCCCTTCCCCTCTGTCCCCTCACCCACCAGGGTGGGTGTGGAGGGAGGCTGGCTAAATATTTGAGGAGGAAAACGTTTTAAGTGTTGTCAGTATGGCCCTGTGCATGCTGAACAGCTAAAACCATCCTGTTCCTCTGAAAAGTATCAGGCTCTGTCTTCATGCCTAATCTACAACGCTGCATGTTTCCAAAGCCAGATTAGCTAAACAGGGTATTATTTCAATTCTCACATGCGTGCATCTGCTCAGAACAATGAATGAGGTTTTTTCTGTCTGCGTGTTCACAGGTTCTTCTTCCCCCACTTGCTTCTTCTGTTTTGCCCTTCCCTATTTTTCAATTCCATAAGTGTGATTCTGGTAGAATTTAACAGAATAATTTTTCCCATATAATAAATACAGGTGCAAAACGCCACTGGACCAGATCCTCAGATCAGGAGAAGTAGGAGAAAATCACATAGGCCTGCATGTTAATGGACCTGTGGTCCCATTAAATTCAGCTGGTTATGACTAAAACATGTCTAGTAGAAATAAAATCAGGAGAATTTTACCTAAAATTCTCACAAAATATATATCTAACTTTACTTTCCATGATTTCCCATTTTAATATGAAATCTTATTGAACAAGAAGTGAAATTCCTTCCATTCCTAGTAACATAGGAATGAAGCCCCTGTCCTCACAATTTTTTCCCTGTATACTGAAAACTAACCCTGTACTGGCGTGAATATTTTCCTAAAGCTGGAGTAAGAACTTTGTCCATTTACTTAGATGAGAGTTTATGTTTCTCAACACCATGCTATGTTGCCTTTTCACCTTACACACATATGTGCATATGTCTGATGGTGGGTGTGTGTATATTTATGTAAAATAAGTAATAGTACTCCAGTTATTTATAATTTCTGGGCAGACATCCAGCTTGGGTGAATATCAGCTGTTTCATTGACAGCTATGGTATCATTGTACTCGAGCTTGAGATATGTTTGGGAGGAAAAACCCCAACATTTATTTTTAACTCTGCATTTTTAGTACATAAGGGTTAGAAGTCTGATCACAGCAGGCTGATGAACTAAATATGCTGCAAGAAAGACCAACTTACAAACATCGCATTTACTCTGTCACAGCTTTAAGTTTTCCAGGACATGGGGGCTGATTCTCTCCTTTACTTTGCTCTTGTGAGACCCCATCTGCAGGTACTGCACTTACTTCTTGGAACCTCAACATAAGAAGGATGTGGAATTGCTGAAGGGAGTCCAGAGGAGACCACAAAGATGATCAAAGGGCTGGAGAACCTCTGCAATGGATGCACTTTGCAAGAGTTGGACTTGCTCAGTCTGGAGAAGAGAAGGCTCCAGGGAGACCTTTGCAGTAGCTAAAGGGGCTCCAAGAGATCTGGAGAGGGACTTTGGACAAGGGCACGTAGAGATAAAACAAAAGAGAATGGCTCTAAGAGAGGGCAGGGTTAGATTAGATATTAGGAAGAATTTTTTTTTCTCATGAGGGTATTAAAACACTGGAGCAAGTTGCCCACAGAAGTTGTGGCTGCCCCATCCCTGGAAGTATTCAAGGCCAGGTTGGATGGGGCTCTGAGCAGCCTGGTCTAGTCAAAGGTGTTGCTGCCCATGGCAGGATGGCTGGAAGTAGATGGTTTTTAGGGACTCTTACCCAACACAACTGAACCCAACACATTTTAGGATTCTGTATTTCAGTGGTAATGGCACAGAAGTATGGTGTGCAAGTACATCCTACTTTTGATTAAAGAAGATGATACTCAATTTCAAGAGACTCCTGTACAGTCAAACAGATGAAGATTTGGCAACTTTTTGTTTCAATATAGATCTATTTCGCAAGTATCAAAAATCTGGGAACGAAAACCAATGTTCCAATGTCACAATTGCCTAAAGACAAAGTGTTCACAATCAGAAAGCTTAGGATTTGTTTGTTTATCTTGACAGTATATTGAACATCACTGAGAATACAACATAATTATGAACTATCATCAACCGGTGTGAAAAGGGTAAACCATTCCAGGGTGGACGAAGTAAAAGGAAGCTCTCATGGAAGGAAACATTTTCTTCAGTCTGCAACATGTCTAAGAGTGTTAATTAATATCTGTTTTCTCAAGCAGTCAGCATGGGATTTTGCTTTATATTTCCTAGAGCATGAGTGCACACTAGACTCAATCAAGCTGCATTAAAAAAGACTGAGTTTTTTGAGAAGGGTATATGTAGGTAGCTTAACAGGGAATAAAGGAGGATATTAAATATCCCATAGAGTAAAAGTGTATTAAATAACCTATATAGTAATATACAAAAAGTATGTTAAAAATCCTATGGAGTACAGACAGCCAAGAAACAGATTAACAGAGCATTACATTTTATTGTTCAGCACAAATGTTCCATTCCTTTCTCTGAGCTCCTAATCAGCATTTTTCATTATTTCCCTTCCCCTGTATTTGGCTCCTGTGCCTCAGTGCCCATAGCAACACTTCCAGTAGCGTTAAAAACTAGATACTGCAACCACATTCCCAGGCAGAGAGCTTTGCCAAGGCCTACATTTGATCCAGCTAGGAGCACATGCCCGCTCGGTGGTACAAGGTCATAATAATAATTCTCCCTTCAGGGGCAAACAGTCTTAGGAATGATCCCCCACTATTATCCCCTACTATCTTGGCTCATTTTGATCTCAGTTGTTATTAAGCTCATTTTATGCTGCAGTCGGAGCAGCTTGTTTACTTACAGAAATGGTTATTCAGAAAGTGGATGCCTACAATGAGACCAGAAGCCTGTGTGTGTGTTCAAGAGTGCGTGTGTGTGTGGTGTACGTAGGGAGTGAAAATTGGTTTGTTTTAGGGACACACCATTACTTTGAACTCCAGAAAAATATGAGTCTATTCTTTGNTGAGTCTATTCTTTGATGGGCTATGCTTTGGTTTTGTTTTGTTTCATTTTTGCCTTGCCCCAGTTTTCTCTCTGTAGTGTCTAATGTACATTTCAATGGATGGGAATGATGACAGAAGGCATTTTCAGTCCCTTGAGGCATGGTAGCAGTCTCTGAAAATGCTTTGGTACTGAAGTATTCTGAAGAGAATAAAAGAAATCCTTTATTCTTCTTTCATTTTTCTTCTTTCCTCCCTGCACCCCTCCTTTCCAGTTACACCAAGATTGGAGTTTCAGTTGTTTGGGAGGGAATATGGTGTTTTTTTTGACTTTAAATGGCAGCTTCCCCCTCCCCATCCCCCCGCCACTCTCTTGATTTAATTTTTTCTCATTTCTGCCTTCCTCCTCCACTCTCCAAATTTTGACCAGGAAATGAGCATCCCTGCTGAACAATCATGATTATGAATCAATACTCCAGCTCTTTGGGGTTCACTGTTGTTCACAACTACCTCTTCATCCAAAGGAGTTTAGAGAGTACTTTAGGTTTGTTGCATGAAGAAACATGGTTAACAGGAAATACTTGAGGTTTTTTCAGGTTGACTAGAGGAAATGGAAAGGTAGTGGAAACTGTTGGCAGGAAAGTCAACAGAAGGAATGCTTTTGTAGTTGACTAGAACAAGGGAAGAGATAACTGAATGATTCCATTTGTCACTGACTCAAGCTTGACCAAACCGTTTGCATTTATGACAAAAGAAAGGAATCTACAGCAGGGTACTCACAATGCCATTTGAGCCAGAAAACAAGGAAGATTTCCCAAAATCTCCGTAGAAGTAGGAAATCACTTCTGCTGAGAGGCAAGCCCCAGCAAAGAAGTCATTTTTGTTTAGACCTACAGTACTGCATCACTATATAACTCAGAGTATATGAAAACAATGTCTGAATGTGTATGGATTTGAAAATAACAGTGATACAGATTTGG
Source organism: Calyptomena viridis (assembly GCA_013390005.1). NCBI lineage: Eukaryota > Metazoa > Chordata > Aves > Passeriformes > Eurylaimidae > Calyptomena > Calyptomena viridis. Next base: position 35,063 of record WEIV01008401.1, read on the forward strand.
ATATAGCCTGTAAGTTTGTTCTCCCAGTCAGAACTCAGTATCAAACCCAGGTCAACTCTACAACGCAGATGGTCAGTTGTTTCCTTGATCTAGAAGGAGCAAGAAGTCAGTCTCCTTCTGAGTTCAGATTTCAGCTTGTCATTTTCCTGCGGAAAGACTCATGAGCTCAGAGAGTTTTCTTGACTGTGGTGTTTTATCATACTAGATTGCATCATTTCGATTATGACAAAAATGTTTAATTTCAGCATAATAGCCACAGGAGGCCCTGTTTATACAACTGTAATATTTCACACATATCTGTATTTGCAGTTAAGCATGCAAAGTATTAAGCTATAGATGGTTTCTCAGCCGTTGAGCAGATCAACAGAGATGGTGGGAACAGGGCAGTGCTGCTCATTCTTCAAATGGCATTTTGTGTTCTGAGTGCTCTTGAAGACAGTGAGAAATCACAATCATGTTGATATATAATGGCTGTATACAGCCAGCAAAACTTTCTCTTTTTGTTCAGTCTATTCTTTTTTTTCAGCTCCTTCCCAAAAAGTTCTAAGCAACACAGATTCACCTGGGATAGTACAGCATTTCTTCATCCTTACTCTTAAGGCAACAGAGATTTTTAAGGTTTATATGTGATTTTGACAAACACATATCACAATTTATTCTTCTTATATTTCTGTAATAATACACATATGCAAACACATTCGTTGTGAGACTTACCACCCTCTTGAACCAAAGGGTGATTAAGAGTCAGTTTGTTATTTAATTGGAGACACAAGTCTCTGCACTTTTTTGCAAATATAATTCCATGTCTGCTTTCTGTGTTAGAAGAAAACCTGACAAAAAAGCATCTTTCTCACTGTTGCGAAAATGTATCAGTCTTAATTCCAATCTGCTACACATTTGGTATTACATTTCTTAGTCATACTGTAGTGTTTTTCACTTTACTACACACACACATTGTTCATAACGACAGTTTCACTTTCTTAAGTCCATTTATATTTTCCTATATGTTAAACATAAACTTATTCCTGACTACAATTTCCCACTTAAACTTTACTGACTAGCAGTATGATCCAGAATAAAACAAGATGTGATCTGAATAACTAAGAAGAGTAGAGGGTCATTATCTACGTCACTGCTCACCTAAGGGGACCACATTTGCAAGCTAAGTGTGTCCTCTACTGGCACTCATATTGTTTCATCAGGTTTCTCAGATTCTCAAGTTTATTCTAGCTTTGCAATAAGCCTCCACGTTCATGGATTAAAAAACAACAAAGTGAACTTCCCCATCCTCACCAACCTCTTGGACTGCATAGCAGCAAGACCAAATTCATACTAATGGCTCTATGAAAAACTGAAGGGGGTCAGGCATTCATCAAGATCACCAAGTTAATTAAGACAGCAAGTAGATGAGCTCCTTTCAGCTTCAGATATTTAAATGTTTGTAAGAAATATAAATTTAATCCCAGTGTGGATTAAGAAAAGGAAAATGCAACACAACAAAATTATTAAAAAATTTATGCACAATATTCTTATTGACCTTCCATCTCCCTGCTTCTGAAGAAATAACAAAGTTATTACAAACGCCAATCTAAAAAAGATGGAACTTTTTAGTCTGTCTGAAGTTTATTCCCACCTTTCTTTCTTCCTTGCTCTTCTTTATGTGCTGTACTGTTCATTCCTATTACCTCTTTATAGCTGTTTTGTTAAAGTTCATACCACAAAGACCTGTAAAAGAAATTTATGACTCTTGGGTTTTCAGCAAATTCTAAATAACCATAACATGAACATGAAACATTAATTAAAGACACTGGAGTCTAAGTTATAACAGAGATGCTGACATTTAAGCCCCTTGCACCATGTAAATTAAAAATGGTATGACAAACAGTGAGTAATTTGATGGTCAGGGGTTCATATAGATAGCTTAATATCTTTGTCATGAAAAACAGTCTGTCCTTGGTTTAACCCATACTGAACAGCCCAGGGGTCTGGTTCATAAAGCATGACACTGCCTAAACATTTTTGCAGTAATTCATGTATCAGTCTGGGAACTGTATTGAATATCCTTGAGACTAAACAAATACACAGGAAATTTGTGAACTAAATGCATTAATGCAAAGATAAATTCACTCTGTCATTCCTGCCTCTGGTTTAGCTGTTGAGTTTTAGGCATTCTTGCCTAGACTATCCAATGCCACATATATAACATACCATTCAAATTTGTTTAATTAATGACTACCTTAGTTAACATGAGCCTTTCACAATATATCTGTTCCACTGAAACCTCAAGTTGCTGAACATAGTAAAGAAGACATCCCTTGCCTTAATTAACCTACACCCAAAAAACGCAACACATAATGTAGGCTTTTCTTAATTTTACTGTTTTTCAGCCTCTGGGACATGCATGGTTATGTGTTCTTTATGTTCATGTAGGCAGTGATCCAACATATCCAAAGAAATTGTTCCACTCCTGTTGAGTCATTGTATGNGCTACTAGCTGCCGATCTCGGTTGGCATACTACACTTTTCTACTGAAGAACTTAAGGATAATAGCTGGAAAACAAGGAGGTTTTCTTGCTAAGTAATTTTGAGTTCTTCACCTCTACTTCAGATTTGTTCTATTGCTTTCCCTGTCTACACGTCCTGCTTTGTGCTGTTATTTAATATCTCGCTAGTTGTGTAATTTCAGCTCCCAAATTGAATACGATGTTCCCTCCAGTGGAA